>JAFELO010000014.1:881973-991571 GCA_017140195.1 Eumaeus atala | reverse complement strand
GGAATTCTATGGCTTTTTATTTTAATTATCCTATTGGGTAATAAAATTGCGTTAATAGTGGAATTCTTATCAATATTTCAATACTACCCGACACCCGTGGCTGCTTGAGTAATTTGTCAAATGAAAAAGTGAGATTTATTGCTACGATGGAAGTGAAACTTAACAATTGGCGGAATAGGGGAAAATAGATTTTCTTTACTACCGCGTACCAATCTCTTCTGTATGAATAATGATAGATTAGATTGCCTCTCGGTCTAGTGGCTAGCATGTTCAGCCACAGACAGTGATGTCCCCTGTTCGAGCCTCGGCTACGACGTCTTGGAATTTTTGTGGGTGGAACTGTGATCAACAACAATAATAATGACAGTCCAAAGTCGGAAAATTGGCGGTGTTACGCCCCCGGGCCGCGGAGAGCACGTTACACTGTCGGTCTTGTACCTCTTTTTTTTTTGACGCGGGGAAACGCATTTACGCGCCTTCACCGGCCCGGCAGGTGGGGTCCAGTGGTGTGTGGGACTTGAGGCACATGATAGTGTATACCCACAAAAACCACCGAATACCCACAAAAACCACCGCGAGTGCCATCAGTGCCGCCCTTGGTGAGGTGCCCCGGAACAACAATCATCAGGACACTTCGATGGCTAGTCAGCAACCTAAGGGACTTGCACCTGGTCTCTCTCCGGGCAAGTTGGACTGACATGCCATCGGAATAACGGAATGAGGCAGGTCCCTGTAGTCCAAATTCGACTAGGACGACATTATAAAGATACTCTTTCGAATACATAAATACTTCCACCCGTTATTGGCATCCAATGCCAGGCCTGCCCCACACAGAACGGTCCATTTTAATTAAATTTTAATATATATCTTAAATTAAATGCCACGTCAAAAGTAGATAAAAAAATTCTTAATTACAATTAGTTGACGGCATTATAAAAAGATACTATAAAATTTAATATAAATTCAATTAAATTCCGGCGTTTCTCTATTTTAGGTTTTGTCTCTAAGATTGTCCAGTGATCTTGACTTCCATACTTTTTTAGTAATTCTGGATAAATTTAGCGACGACTTTTGGTGTCGATTCTATATTTTCCATAGTCCATGATTTGTTTTGATGAATCTTTCTCCTGTTTCTGTCTTCGATCATAAACAATAATTTAGTTAGGAGTTGAGGGCTAAAAGCGGGTCTTGTAGGTTCCCTGCATGAGTTGTGTTCGTAACACAAAATAATGAGCATGATGATGACAGAACACTCTTTCGCTTAAGCTAGGGTTGCCAGCGAGACCATCAGCCAACTACTGAACGGTTTTTATCTGGTTCGCACCCATGTATACAGCGAATCCCAAGGAAGTTTTTAGTATATCATTTATTCACGGGTGAAGCTGGGCGGATTTAACCAGTAGCCATATGATACTATACGATAATACTTATGTAGGTTGGGAACAAATAGTGATTCACATATAAATTTGGAGCCAGCAGAGCAAAACAACTTGCGCAACGTCGATAACGTAGGCAGTGCGCCGCCGGCCCGACCACAACACTAGCGTTCATTATATAAATATGTTCACCCACACATGCACACACACTTAAAAAATATATTTTTAAATTGTAATTAATAAATGGGTATATATAGATACAATGTAAGCCGTCTTATCTCGCGGGCTTGTTCGGAATGAATAAAAATAGCGCACTCTTTAAGCTTAAATGTGAACAATGTAAGAGGTATTGCGAAGGAGAATAAAAAATGCCCACGTTAAACATCAAGCAGAATGTTGTTTTAATTTTGCGGATGATTTGCCGCTTTTTATAAGTCAGAATAAGGACAATGTCCTTTAAGGCCATATTTATAAAGACAAGCCAAGTTCGCAGGACATGTTACAGTGTAGTAGTGAAATGAATGAATGTACATTTCTTCATTGCCATCTTCCCATGCGACATCATCGGTAGAGAAATCGGGCGAAAGACCGACGTCTCGAGGTACTCTCCCAGGCACGGGATTCATACCGCCAACTTCTTCACTGCGGACTATTATTCGAAAATGTAACTTAGCCAACTTTTATAAGTAGTCCCGCTGGTTGTTCCGGCCGTTACATGCCCACGGTTTGCGAGGTAGACTCGCGCTGGGCAGGTTTTTTGCTATAGCATTACTGATTAGAGAGCACCTTCAAGTGATAACAACTTTTGATAATAACAACAAACATCTCGTGTACAAGTGAACTATTATGAAATCGCTATTACACAAACGCATACACAATTTCAAGCAATAGGACTGCGATGGATTGCAACCGAATTGGGCCGGTACGACCGGCTAGTTATAGCAGGTAGGAGTCCAGGTTAGTTCAGTTTGTGAGTTTACGGTGGCTCATACGGTGGGGAAGAAAGCTAAATATTCGGCATATACAATATTTATGGTGATGTCTTAGTTTTAATAACAATCACGTGGATGTCTAGGGGAGACGGATAACAAAAGTCCAGGAACTGAAGCGAGGATATGTTTTTGTTGTTGTTCTTCATTACTTCTACCAGGAACTGAGAAACAAATACAAAGCTCGATAACTGTAACACTTTCATAAGTATCACACAAATATATCTGTTATATAATTATTCCTGCAAAACTTATAACGTTTCTGTTCCAACAGTTTTGTTGTTTTATTTATTATTGCAGTTTCTTTGCCTAATGTGAAAGAAACGGCAAGAGAAGCACGCGTATTTTCATGCAAATCTGGCGGAATTTCAGTCAGCCATATTCATTCCGGCTAATCGTTGGCCCGCCACAAAGCAAAACAGCCCTGTTTCTGAATATGGCTAGCCATAATGAAATACGGCGATTTAGACAATTCGACACAAACACAGTATTATGCAAGTAAGTTCCAAAAAACACGACGCAATATTTTGAAGAACTCGGTGCAGCTTTAGCAGTGTAATATAGACAGTAGTAAATATTAAACACGTGAGCTCGAAATAACAATTGACGTAGATGATTTTTTGTGAAACTCACACGTCACAAAGAGCAACAAATAGACAGGACTTCTTCATCAAATTATTGCTGTGCCTTTATTTTCTCATAAATCACCCATACCTACTTCACATCCTATACTATTATTATCTATAAAACATTATTATTATTATTATTATTAATAATAATAATATAACAAGACACAAGATTTATTTCTTTCATCATGCTAATCGTAGGTCTTATACGAAAAAATATTTCAGTGTTGGATAATTGAGTAAATTCTAAGAGCGGTGTTGCACGAGTGAAACAATGGAGCGGTGCTAGTACAAATATAATAAAGCTGAAGACATTTTTCTTTACTTGTCTCGTTAATCTCAGGAACTAAATAATTAATGGTCAGAGTGCCCACTTGTCGTTTTAGTTCTACAACTTAACACTAGGGCCAGTAGGGGCTTGTAGTATTACAAAGGTGAAGAATTTAGTGTGAACACGTTAAACTATGATATGAAATCTGCTTCCAGCGTTAGAAAGCCCATTTATCGAGGAAGGCTTTATACCATCACGCTATGGCCAAAATCAGCAGAGTAGGGTTGTGCGGGCGAAACCACAAGCCGCTGCTAATATGAGATACGTAGTATACACTTCAGTGAATTGATTACATATATCTAAGCAAATGTCACACACAACAATTAAACCACGGGATCGTTACCACTGTTATCGCGGTTTATTGAGATACAAGCAACGCCCCGCGGTATCACTCGCATCACTCCGGTCCTTTTGGCTGTTGCGTCAAATACCTAGCCTATTTATTATTTTCCTCATGAATGTAGCTCGGATACAAACAAAAAATTCTTCAGCTTTATTTATTATATAATTGAATATGGCGCCGTTTAGACACAGCTGTTATGGTAGCTCAATCCGTGACGTATTTTTGGACCTTACTCCTTAATATTGGATATAAACGAAATTTGAAGTCCGCGGTATGAAAAAGACATGAGGCTTATAATTGTGTGAAACGTGAACGGCTCCAGCGTAACGACACCACAGTGCTCGACCGCGCTTACGGCTCTGGGGCATTTTCCACTTCCGCATTATGGTCATTTTTGAGGATTGACTCAACTTCACCCAACTTCAACCTCGTACAATAAATTAAGAAATATAAATCTTATTGTGAGCCAAGAAACTTATACAACAAAAAAATTGTACAAAGTGGAACAGCTGGACAATTTGGACCATTTCATCGAAAGTTGAACTTTCTATCGCTCTCGCGGGTAGAGGAGTTTATACGGCAGGACACAGGCTAAATTTTACTTCTTTATTTCATTAACGGTAGGAGCAGGGGCGGATCGCTAGTGTTCAATAAGGATGTAACTATTTGTAATTTTTCACGGGAGGGAAGGAATCATACTGATAATATAGATAGAGATGGTAAGGCGGCCGTCCAAGTTGAAAGACGCAGCAAATATAGTGCACAGTCTGTCTCCCTTTTTCCATTAATTTCTCTCTGCTCAATGCGCATGCGAGACTAGATGGACAAAGATAGTACTGCTTTCATATCTTCCATCTCTATTCTCCAATACGGCCTGTCGCCGAGATATGTCATCTCTTCCATATTTATATTATCTACATAGAAAATGATTAGCACACCATAATAGTCCTGTCTACGCGCACACACGCACACAGTCAAACGGAGAATATATTTTCGTTTACAAACATTGTCTGGCATTGTGCAATCTCGTATTCACGCGATCTTTGGGCACAGATAAGTGGTGCGGAATAAATAAACAGCGGTTTAATTGTACATGACTTAACGCGTCACTGTGAACTTAATGTGTGCGTTTTACTTTTAACTGAGTGTTTAAATGTAGAAGCACGCATGAACGCGTCACAGTGAAGTCGCAGATATATATATAGTATAGAAGAATATTTTGTGACCAGATTAATATTCTCATTGAAGTAGTTAAATTCGACACCTCCGTCAAACTGCGTGAATGAAAATATAGATGGCGAAACAAAAGAGATTTGAGTTGAGAAACTGGTGTTCTGTGGTCTCCATCCCTGAGTAAACAAAAGTTAAAAGCATAACCTACACTAATAATATAAAACTGAGGAGTTTGTTTGAATGCGCTAATCTCACGAAATATTGAATCGAATTGAAAAATTATGTTGTTATACTCTATTAATCGAGGAAGGTCTTAACATACTATGACGTTACAACTAATAGGACCGGAGATACGGGGCAGTGCTAGTTTTATATACCAAGTATTGTCACAAACATTCTAACAAAGAAAAAAACAATTTTCTAATTGTAAATACGTTTGTTACTTTTACAGTTTGTTACTTTAATACACAAATATAAAACAAGTAAAAATATAAAAGGCTTATTCGAAGTGGTCTCCATTGGCTGCAATGCAGTACTTTAAACGTTGAGGCCAGTTATCAATAGAAGCGCGCAATCTTTCCGTAGGGAAAACATAATGAACAATCAAAAATGACAGATTCCAAATTCAAATGTAATATTTTTTATTTTTTATTGTTACAGTATTTGTGACCAGACTAAGTACATCAAAGCCACAGATCAAAACAATATTTGCAGTAGAAAAACATAAAGGGCCTTAATAACTTGCTTTAATTGATGTCTAAGTTCACGCGAATGTTACTCATTACAATAAAACTACGTTTACGGATTCTATCGCGGTTTATTTAATTATTCAACTAGTCCGACGTTTCAAAAGCTTTACAGCAACCATGTTCACGGGTGGACTGAGATGACAGATGTCCTGATGTTCCAAGTTTTTAAATGTACCCGAAGAATTATAATTTTAGTTGTTCCGATTAACGCAACCAGTACTTATTATGCCATGGTTGCTGTAAAGCTTCTGAAGCGTCGAGCTAGTTAAATAATTAAATAAACCGCGATAGAATCCGTAAAAGTAGTTTTATTGTAACTTACTTTAATTCTTCATCAGTGTGTATGAAAGCTAACATTCGTGTAACAACCTCTGAAGTTGTCAAACGTGACCAGGGCCGTGACCTTTTCTTGTGAAGGACCAGATGGCCTGTACGGCTGGCACGACTATCTAGGCGAGCTCCACCATACCCGTAGCTTATTTAAAAAAAATTAAAAATTACTAATTAGCTTGTTTTTATTAGGGGTATTCTAGAATAAAGTTAAAATATAAGTTTTAACTTCATCCCAAGCACACAATTTATTTTAATTGTAATGACCGTACGTGTTTTTACAGTTCTAGAACTATGAATTATTATGCCTACACGCGACACTTTCTTGTTGTTTATAGTGTAAAGTTTTAAATCAGAGTTTATTCAGTATGATAATTTGATATAAAGCGAATTGAATTAAAACAACGGGTAAAAATAGGCCTTGCGTAAGTAAATTTTTGGCAGCGACAATAAAATTAGAAAGAAGGACTCAGAAATCTCGCACTAATTACTTAAACCGTGACTCGATATATTTGTACAACCTTATTGGTAACTAACTCTCCATTAACAATTTTGTTACGTAGTTAAATGTTTTCTTCCTTTGTAATAAAGGTTTATTTTTATTTTTTGCTGAATTCAATATAAAAATTTGTCAGTGTAAATATTTTAGATGTGTACTTCTAAATCAAAAAGAATTCACTCAATTCACTCTCTGTGATAGTAATTGAAACTTCAGCTAATCTTAAATAACTATCGAGGGATGCATCTTTCCCATCTGCTGAAAAGGAGGGGGGGGCTCCCTCCCTGTCAATCACAAGCTACACTGGACACTTACGTCAGCATAGAGCAGTAAAAATAACCTAATTTCTAAACAGCGTAGTAGCGAAGCCAAAAAGTGTAGATTTACAAATCTAATACCGTAAGTAATTGTGATTGTAATACAATTTTAAGAACACAACATATTTAATTATTTTACGGGCGGTTGTACAAGAATGTAAAATGCAAGATTTTTTATCGTTCTCCAGCTATAAAACGCGGAGGGCCTTGAAATATCCAAGGTGTACGTCATGTTACATTACAGTGTAACAAGCAACATACTACCTATGTAATGCTCAAAGTGCCATGACTGAAAGGCATTCCATTTTAAAGTATATTTTTTTTACTTCTTGCTGCTAGTATGTAAAAAGTGCGATCTTTTTGTTTTCTACATCCTAAAGTCGGGAATTTGGCGGTGTTCCTCCGTCCCAGACACGTTCTGAACGTCGAGGACGACCAAATCACTATAATTGCACCATACAACAAAACAAAACGCAAACGTGGTCTTGTATCTGACAAGACCACACCTCCTCGGCTGTACACGCCCGTCCGAGGGGGATTCGATGGCGGAAAATAGGTGCGATTGAATTGAATAGGTAGATTACATGTCAGACAAACAGCACACACGATCGATTCCGAACAGTCGGAACGACGATGTCCGTGCGACATCGTGTTAGGAGTCATAGGAGATAATTTCACTACTTTACGCGATTTGCCAACGAAACAAACAAACAAACCGCCGCACCGGTTATGTCAAACGCGTAAAAAGGGGGCGTCAAAACCCCGTACCTCGAACAGCACTTTAAGCCGGATAACGGAACCGGGTAATTGCGGTAATAGAGACTTATGTCTCACACGGTTCTTGTTGGCCGCCGTAGCCGAAATTCGGATTGACGACTGTTGTATGCGACAGAAGGGCGGTGTACATTATTCACGGCATGTAATAACCACGGTGCGTGGTGCGTCGCGTATTGTAGCGCGCGTGACTCGCCTGACAACCGAAGGACCTGCCGTCCTATCAATTTTACTCAAATATTTACGCCCGCAAATTCCTATTAAAACCGCCATTCCGTTATAACATATTTGTATGTAGCTGATACTATCTTTGGTGTATTTCTCTGTATGTAACATGTACTATGTTCAGGTATTTTCGGTGTTATTCTTATTCTACGAAATAAGAATCATGTTGGACTTTTAGATTCCGCGGTATCAAATCTAAAAAAAGGTTGGATTGACGGGATCGACAAATAGAGTTTTTCATTCAGTATTAGTTGATGAGTATTACTAGGATTTAAGTAAAATGAAGGATGTATGTGTTCTACTGCTTATACATAGACAGTTATTTACGCGACACAAAATACCAACTTTTCCAAATATTTGGTCCATATTTCATCTGTTTTTCAGGCTAATCTCTGTAACGGCTAAAGCGGTTGTCATGGACTTTGCACAATACAACAGAGGGGGTTTTAATGCAACCTTTTTCTTTTTTTTCTTGTTGACGCGGAGAAACGTATTTAAGCGCCTTCGCTGGCGCTGGGTCGGGTCCAGGGGTGTGCGGGACTCGAAGCACATGATAGTGCCGAATACCCACAAAAATCACCGCGAGTGCCATCAGTGTCGCCCTTGGTGGGGTGCCCCGGAACAACAAATCATCAGGGCACCTCGACGGCTAGTCAGCCCCCTAAGGGACCAACTCCACCTCCAGAGATGGGGTTGCCACGAACTACGGGACAACCCCACCGACTTTGGGACAGTGTATTGGGGTGAGGTTCCCATCCTCGCCCCTCGCATCCTCCTGTTGCTCTTTGGCCCCCTCTTCTTATAAGAGGGGTACCGAGGGCGATTCCTCCTCCAGATCTTTAGCCCCTCTTCTTATAAGAAGGGTGCAAAGGTCCTCCTCGGTTCAATTAGCTTCGCCTGGGTACACCCCAGGCTACTAAGCCCCACCGCCACGACAAGGCTTGAACTATGGTGGGAGGCTTTAATGCAACCCGTAATAGGCTAGCATGAACTATAGCAAGAACTATGGCCACACCTTCGTCCATTTTCAAGAAGACCGTATCCAGTGGGATCTTTAAACCCATATAGATATAGATATTATTGGACTTAACTTCCTAAGAAACGATTACTATAAGTTCAGCATGGGATTGTGCCGTGCTGCATTGTACGTGAATGGGGCTGGCACGACCGACGCACCTATCGCTAACATGCGGTTATTAAGTAGCTTGTGACCCGCTTTACAACTTTTACGTCTCTTCAATTCACAGCTCAGGGCAGCTTCAGACGCATCTCGGAGTTAACGTTCTGTTCTATCGGCCAGTGATGATTTGCGGTGAGTACCGCAAATCATCACCTCCGGTTGTTACACTGTACGCCCGCAACCACTGGCTCACTAGCGGACGTCGCTCACTGCGCACTGTGCCAACCTTTCACGACTTGAAAGACCATTTTTTTACATGTTTTTTTATAGGAACCAACGATCGGGAGGCATTTTGTGACTACTGACGCCCATTATGACACGCAAAGTAATGCCGATGCGTTGGCCTCTGTTATTCCAATACTCCAATAGGCCACCAACTACTCACAATAGCTCACAATCCCTTCTGACAACAGGCAGTAGATATAATTATCTATAAACTTAGAGGGAAGACTTGTAAACCATTAACGAATTAAACGTAATGCATTCGAAACTATGGGCTAGATTAGTACACTTCTATGCGGAACTCAAAATGATTTTCGCAGTTCATCATCAGCCGGCGATAGTTCACTGCTGCACACAGGAACCCCGCGACCGGGCCTCGGGTCACTCGCCTGGATGCGAGGCTCCCCGCGGCGTTAAACAAGTCGTCTGAGTCCAACGTCTGTGCAACATTCCGTGAAGCTTTTTTCATCGGCGAATGATTAAATTTATTTGATTTCTCCTACACGATTAATAATAATAATAATTAATACATATATCAAACATGAGAGATCATAATATAGGCACTGAACCTGAGAATGGAGATATCCTTTCTAAAAAAAAATCCCAAGAATTTGTCTCCTCATCACCTGCCAAATATCTATAGTTACACAGTCTCCTCCGGTCTGCAGTGCCCCCGAGCCCGAGTGCACACCACAAAATAATTAAATTACTGAAAAAAAAAAAGCTTAACTTTTCAAACACTCGCAATATCTTTAAGATGCACTTTATGTAACACACCTACATTTAAATAACTATGTTAAAGCCTAAGCCTAAAGATATGATAGTTTTTCGGTACGGTGTGCCCACAAGATATATTGTAATGATATTGAAAGTACTCGATTCGCTCTAATTAAAAGTAACGATTATTAAATTGTCAAGTTAACGCTAACGATAAGTACAGCTTTACGATAAAGCTACATAGCTATATTGCAGTACATTTAGATGTTTAACAATCCTCCCGTTACCATGGTGGTTACAAAAGTGCGTAAATGCATTTCCTCGCGAAAAAAAACTACTACTTAACATTTATAAAATACTAGCGATCTGTCCGACTTTGCCCGTGAATAAATTATACACTAAAACCTTCCTCGGGAATTGCTCTATTCATAGATGAAAACGGCACGAAAATCTGTTCAGTACATTTTGATATGTCATGTGACAGTCAATTATATACAGAAAACGTTATGATATATTAAAAATCGCGGCATAATCCATTTAAGTACTTTTATTGTGTTACGATTTAAGACCTAAATAAATCAATGTACACACGTCTATTTAGTAGCCTACGTTATATAAATTTACACACGTCTATTTAGTAGCCCACGTTATATAAATTTCGTTCTAATGACCTCATGATCGCCATATTTATAAAAACAAAATACCTCTCGTGTCGTGTCGTATTGAAGATCATTAGATCTCAAACACAACACAAATAACGAACGATGGAACACAAATCTCGGCGAAACGCGACATAAATCCAGAAATGGCGGTGTCTTGCAGCCGAATCGGACTGGCATGACGACGATGTGCCTCGCTCACACGTTACCACAGTGATGGCTATGTTAACGCGTGTCGTGCGGTTTGTGAGCAGAAAGTGCCGCATGTGCATACCTTTAACGGTACAGATGCTAACAATTGGTAATCACCAAGTAGCTCCGATTGTTCGTTTATCCTCTATGGCGCAGAAAATTGTAACTACATTTTGTGAATGGTAAGTAATGCTCAGCGCTGCGTTACAGCCAAGTGTAGCCGGAATTACTGTACTAGTATCTCTCGCTCTCATACCAACAATGAACCAGTAACATTGATTCGTGCTATTTGTAAGAGTCCAACATGGCCCAATGGGGGATTGGCCGGGGGAAGCAATGTATATCCGGTTTTACCTATTTATAAGCGTTAGTGTTCTCATCAGCTTGCCCTACTGCTCGTTGGCTACCTTTATCTTCTATACTAATATCATAATGCTGAATGGGTTGTTTTGGTAGAATACGCTAATTTAAAGTCTTTCAGTGTTAAAGCCCATTTACCGTAGAAGGTTATACAGCTTACTAGCAGCTATATACCACCACGCTATGACGTATAGGAGCGGTATGCTAGTACGCGTTAATAACAATGTGACTAGTCGCGGCGATCACCCAGCAAACCGTTAAGCATCTATCTCGACGGCATTCCTCGCGGACGCGTTCACGGATGTGTTAAATGTTGGCTGACGTATGTATATTGCGTCGGAGTGTTGCTATTTATAGCGCTAATTTTATCATTATTTTAGTATCATTTTCTGTACTAATGTTTTAAAGAAGTTTATAGCTTTGTTTGTGCTAATCTACGGAAATAACGAAACGATCATGATTTTATTTCAATCGTAGTAAGCTAACATATATTTATCATTTTCTTTTTAGCGTATCAATGACAATTAATACTAAATAGTGTGCACGGCATCCATGAGGTCCTGTCGCGTACAGGTGAAGGGCAAGCAGCGTAGGACACCGCGTAATTCGTGGGTTGCATTAATAAAATGAACGTATTACTATGTATGTTTCAATTATTGGTAATTTTTAACGCTTAAAAAGTGAACACGGGATAACGCTTTACAACGATACTACCTCCTGAGCATTCCTGTAAGATCTACTAACTCCTAATCTCCGTATAGCGACATTCAGGACTTCTTTCTGCAAATGATCAGTGACTCAATAGATTTTTTTTATAGAATAAGAGGCAAACGAGAAACCCCACGAACATCGACATAATTACTATGCCGATGCGTTGCCCTCCTTCGCCCCCTCCCCCATGGGCCACTGGCTACTCACAAACCGCACGAAACGCAACACTGAAGATGTCACTTTGCGGCGGTATTATTTGACTGAGAGGTCCGGCCCAATTCCTTTGCATAGGAGGATGTAATGTCATGCACTATGCATGGCATTACAGCATGGCTCGTCCTAAAATAATGTTTATCATTATTTTGTGTCATCTTCGAGTCTTGTTTCTTCTTATTCTATACACCTAAACGGTATGTGCACTGCATTTCTCCTAAGGTGCAGCTCAATAAATAATAGCAATAAAATGGCATAGCGGAGAGCACTTATAAGCATGGTAACACTAACAAGTAGGTGTTCCCCGCGAGCCGGTCGCGGAATGCGTTCGAAATGCAGCCTGCAGAGTGCAGCCTCTCACCCCGGCCAGTCGCGACCGGTTGCTGTACCACCACCATTACCACTGATCTTTATAACTGGATTCACACTAGCTTCGATCATGGATAATTTTCAAAACGATTAGGTAGGACTAGCTGTGCATACGATTGACTCGTCTAATAACTATCTCAAGGGAACTATTGTGTTTTTTTTTTTAACTTCAAAAACATTTTTATGTTATACCTACGAGATTGTAATCTATCCATGTCAAATTTTTATCCAACTATTTTTTCATTAATGCGCAAAATAACAAATATAAAACTTGCGCATTAATAAAATGTTACTGTTTGTTGTTTGATTACATACAACAATAACAACCCCATCGCACCATATCTCAAATTGAAAGATTTCTTTAAGACTTAAGCTTTATCAAGCAGGGTCCTTGCGCATCCCCACCACGGTTCAAGCCTTGTCGTAGCGATGGGGCTCAGTAGCCTGCGGTGATCCGAGACACATTGGACGAAGCCAATTGAACCCAGGAGGTGGCGGCTCTTATTAGCCCTCCTATAAGAAGAGGGGACTAACGAGCAGGAGTATGTGCCGCTCTTTGTACCCCTTATAAGAAGGGACGAAAGAGCAAAACGTGGCGGCGCCATTGCGCACGAGGCAAGGGGATGGCCCCACACTGGTCGGCAACCCACCCAGTGTGTGCTGTTGCGGCATAAGACTTTCTTGGGTTTTCCATCCAAAGGATATTTACGCATAAAAGGCGAACTATAATAGTACCTATTCAGAAACAACAGTATGGAGATCAGTGAGTATGTGGCTCTATGTCACATCATCCTTTAATACTCGCCGTCACCGTTGTTTTATGTCTATAATGTACTAGATTTCGCCCGCGACCTCAAACTCGTGGAATGTTGAAGTGTAACTCTCGGCTACCAAGCGGCGTATTAGGGTGAACATATCGACAATTGTTTGAGATTCTTCACTACGTATGAGGATGGACTGAAGGAAATTCTAAAATAACGTAACATTGAATTGAAATACAAAACCCCTGCTGCTAAAATACATTTTAGTGTTCAATGTGTAAGTAGCGCTATCAAGTCCAAACTGAAAACGATTCATTCGTTACAATCCATCGAGCCGATCAGGCTACATAGAAATCTACATACATACATACGCGCTCTAGAAACATTACCCTCGTTCTATTCAGTCTATAAAGATACGTTATGTTCTTAAATATCTGCCATGAGACATAGACCAAACAGTTTTATATAGCTCTCAACTAGCCCACGGTTCACATGTGTGTTTTGTAAATCTTTAAGATGTAATTAGTATACCTAAAAAAAAATGGATTTCTATGAAGGCCTATCATATCTGGTACTATAATCTGATCAATGGTCCACCAACCAGTCGTCATATGTAATAAAAAAGCGCACATTAACTTGCTAACGTTGTTAGGTAACCTGATTACAAGAATGTTGCAGATATCCCCTGTCAGATGCACTATCTTATCGGTGCGTCTGTCGACGGTACCTACACTTTCAGGCCACCTGCGACGAGTACAGTTGGCAACGATCTTACATACCTAGCGATATAGTGGTAGTTCTAGGGGCTGAAGTCCCTGGTTTGACCGATTATTTTTTTATTGGAATTGTTCCTTGTAAATGAAGAAAGTGGGTAAAGTGTTCTCGGAGAGAGAACGGTTCCGACTATCACGGCGATTTCTCTGCGGTCGTGTATTGCTGTCGTCCCATCGGGATAAGAGATTTAAGTACTAGAATGCACTTGTATCTGCGTCGTCACTAGTGCACAGAAATCTGGCCTGCGCAGTTGGCTAGTTACAATTTATCTTCACTTTTTAGATCACAGGCGTCAAGAAGCGGTCGAGTAACTTGTTGGTTCAACTGTGGTGGTTGTTGACTTTATGTACAATCATATATGGAAGAATATGTAGATGTCCATGACATCCTTTACCCGCTGCCTCAGAGAAAAATCGTATGTTTGACACATGGATATTGCCGCGAGCACGCACGTTACACGTATAAACTGTGATTATAGACTTACACAACTATTGGACCGACTTAAAAAAATCCTGCACCATCTCTGACGAACATAGGCGATACCGTATTTTCAAAACTCTTAGGGTTTGGGTGTGAAAATTTCGAGTGTTGAAAAATTTCAAAGATGATGTTATATATTGCGTACGCTGTAGAAAAAATATGTACACCCCGGATCATAGTGACAACACACGTTTTTTTATATCGAATATTCGATAGATTTCAGTGAAGTGCGTACTTCGCGCGAGGAGCATCTGCCGCCCATTGCGAGTTACCCTAGATGTCGGGATCTATAACTTATTTTTTTTTTTTTGTAAACTTCCTTTAATGAAATGCAAACTAATATTCTTTGACTTAACAGCACTAAATGTTGCTGTCGTTTATTTGATGCTGTGTCAGCACTAGTCTTTAAATACACTACCATATAATAAAAATAATGTCACAGTTAAAACATTAAAGTAAATCACAAACGCATACAAATCATGTAGCCAATGTTTCGCTTACTTCGTTATATCGATTCTGCAATAAAATTAGTATCTTTGTGATACGACTCGGTTGCCAAAAATTGAGGTTAACGATTTAATTATTATTTATCACCGGCAGTTTTTTATCTGGTATAAGTTATAAAGCTTGTTGTCAACGTAATTTGATGGGTTTGGCGATGGCACGAAGGACGTCAAGTGACGGCTCAAGACCACTTACTCATTGTCAACTAATAACTTTCAATACGTTAATGATATGTATCTCGTTATTTAGGTGTTAAGCTGGTTTTCTATCAACAAATTTCGCAGATTTAAGATTGACGTTAACATAGATGATGATATAATATAGCATGACTATGATTTAAAGTGAGGGTTACGCCTTTTTGTTAGACACATCTCACAAAAAGGCGTGACCTCATTGTTATGTTCCTATTTATGTGTTCTCATTGTTATATTCATATGCTGATTTTTACATGAATGTAGTGGCTATTCGAGCCCATCAAGATGTGTGCAAAATACGCAGACGAAGACAGAGCTGGTGCAAATAAAAATAATTCAAGACGCATCGACCATGTGTAAACATAACATTGCGGCGCGGGCGTGCGTGTCCGCCGCGCGCCCGTTTGAGCCTCTTTCTGCAAAACAACGCTCGCGGAAATAGCGAGCGTTCGTCACCTACCGGCGCATTCACCTCGCCGGTCCACGCCGGTATCTGACCTTTGCCTCAATTAACCTGTATCGATCCGGTAATCTAATCAGACTCGTAGACAGAACAAATACCACCATTCTATACAATGTTATGAAGTACAAATGAATGAAAACGGCGCGAGACAAACGTATTTTTTGTTCTGCTAAACGTATTAGTCAATCAGGTGTGCGTGTGCCATCGCTGCATTGCAGCCGAATTGGAGCAGCACGACTGGAGTGCCTCTCGCTCACAATACACCACGTAGAGTGATTTTATCGCTTCGTGCAGTGTGAGTTTCTGGTGACCCATTGGGGGTGAAGTCTGTTGTAGAATTTTCATGAGCGCAGGTGGTCACTAAAAGGCTCCGTATTCCTGCTAGTTTACCTCGTCATTGACACTGATTCCTGAACCTTCTTTTTTTCATTCGTCTCGCCAGGACAACAATAGTTGTTATGACATTTTTCAAAAAAGTAACGCGCTTGTCCTCGCTCAATATCGTGGGTTTGCAAGAAATCAAAACAAACAGACTTTTGGCCCCATCAAGCGCGTTAGTTACGTAGCGTACATGCGAGTCGCGGTATATTTAGCCTGATACGCTGACATTGAACGCAAAAAGTGGAGCAGGCATCGCGCACGCGCGCAGGTACACTTGTGGGGCGTCTTCGGCCATTATTGCCAAAACAGAGGATGAGCGAATATAGCGAGTCGACAAACACACGACCAGACTCCTGTCGTGTAATAAATATTAGTGCGTCTCCTCAGCCGAAATTTTCATGCGGTGGCCATCCCTATCGACTGGCGAACTGCGTAGGACATATATTTCACTAATGTACTATCTGTTCCCTCATGAGTCAAGCCCTTGTTCTAATGAGACGGCATTTCGACACGAACGGAGAAATATCGGATGCAGGGAGTGGGTACACCCCCTCCCTGACTCTGTTGTTAGAAACAGAATAACCTCCAAAACAATTTGTTCCGACCCGGGACGGGAACCTCGAATGATAAACTCGCTGCACTTCGTCACCAGACCACAGCCCCGTGACCAGAGGGCCAGAAATCTCTGACATGGCGATGAATACGGCCATTACAAGTATCAACGACCTCTGTGTAAAGCAATAATAAGAGAACAATAAAAACAAGTCACGTGCCGTTGAAAAATAGCAACAATTATTTCTAGAATATTTTCATATATTACGCAGCAATTTGGACGCGTAATCTTAACGCACACTACTTTCGGACATACATAAATAGTACGACAGATACACACTACTTTCGGACATACATAAATAGTACGACAGATACCAATCACAACAATGTGCTTGGTCATTAACCTGTATATAATAGAAGTAGCAGCGTCTCGCGGTTTCCCCCACGTAACTCCTGTCCACTTCGTAGTCCAGTCCAGTCGTATCGTCCGCCGTCGATATGGCCTCATTATGTGTGAACGCTTCACCATCGTATTATTCGATGTTATGTCTATTCCGATAAAATAAATCTGAAGAGTTTGTTTGTTTGAACATGCTAGTCTCCGGCCCGAATTGAAAAATTATTTTTGTGTTGAACAGTCCATTTAACAGGGAAGTATCTAGGCTGTATACCATGACGCTACGACTAACAGGACCGGAGTTATGCTGGTAAAACCGCGGGTAGATGTTAGTTTCCCCCGCATAACTCCGGTCCTGTTGGTTCCAGCGTCATGGTATATGGCATATAATCTTCCTCAGGAATGTATGAACCCTACAGCTTCATTATATCAGTATGGATGTAGGTTACATGTCTAACATTAGCCACAGTGAAATATAAGAAACAAAAGTTAAAAAAAAATATTACTACGGATACGCTAAGATATTTATTTGCTCGAGTATCGTTTCCCTTTTTCCTGTTCACTCGGCGTTCGCGTATATCTTTAACAATCGAAAAAGTTCCGCATTTATAGACTACTAGCAATTCACTCCGCATTCGCCCGGGAAGAACATGGGGATGGCTGTTAACTTAATCTTCATCAGGAATCGCTCCGCCCATTAGTGAAAATCCGCTCAGTAGATTTTGAGAAAATCGATCCTATTCTGACAGATTTTGGGGACTTTATTTTATAACAGATCTATAGATTTTAATTGAGTCCATTGATCGACAGACGAAAAAAGTTGCGTTTTTTATCTTGCTTGAGGCTCGGCCATCGTCTATGAAATTTATACAGATCGTTCATTTGTAATTGGCACGCCACACAAAACCGCGCGGGGGGCATAGGAGTGCAACGGATCTACGTAGCAATCATGCGAATAACAATGGGGGTCGGTAGTCACCAAAAGGCTTCGATTTCTCGTTCGCCCCCTTATGCTATAAAAAAAAACGATAAGCTATCCCTACGTAGGGACATGTCAGGTATTCACTTGAAATAATTTAAATATCCTTAACATTCCTTCTGCCAATCAAGCCTCTGTACCTCTCATGTGGAATCTCTTATTTGAAAATTCTTCCAGACTTCAGGCAGATGTAATGTTTACTAGAGGACTGACGGCTGTATACTTGCTGTTGTACTTACTGTGTTGCTGTGATACTTACGATCTTTATATATATATATATATATATATATATATATACCTGTATAAACACAATCACGAGTGATTGACAAACGAAAATTATCTATTTATTTATATCCCTCTAACAGTAATGTTTTATAATAAAATAATTACGAACACACCACTTTTGTAGTTGTTTATGAATGCTCCAAGCATTATATATATTATCGGCGCAATCATTTCGAAAAACTATAAGCGAAACTATATTTCTTTGTGCTTCCAGTCGCTTATTTTTTAGGATTCCCTCTCTTAAGCAGAATCATTTTTATTTCAATCATTATCATGCTCAAGCCATTCAACTACTTCGGAATGAGTAGTAATATCATATTTTATATTTTGACAATAAAAATTACAAAATATAAAATATAAACCGAATCCTTTTCGAAGTTTTGCGTTAATGAACAAAAAAAAAAAATACAAACTTTCGTTTTAAAAGTGGAATAGTTAAATAAAAATAGAAAAAGCGTTTTATTTTCCTCTATAATAGAGTTTTTAGTGTGATTTCTATTAACGGTAATTAGTATGTTTTTTTCCTTAATTCTATTCTAGGTATAAGGGCCGCCTTCTGCGGTGAGAGCCTTCTTCAAATCTTGTCATGTCTGTCTATTTTGGGCCGTTCATATATATTCGTGCTGACAATATCATCACTCATTCTAGTCAATGGTCTACCTCGTTTTCTGGATTTGGCAAACAATTGTAAATCTGTCACAGGTTATTACCATCCACTATTCTCTGTATGTGGCCCGCCCATTTCCATTTTAACGTCAGTATTAGTTTCACTGCGTTCTTGGCCTGTGTTCTTGAGCGCTTAACCCGATACATGAACTCTTAACCCGATCTTTTAATTTTATGTTCATGTAGCTCCTTCCTAGGGCTCATTGATATTTTTTTTATTTTTTCCATCACGGTTTGTTTAATCGGCCTGGTTTGGCAGGCATATATTAGGCAACATTAAGCAGATGTTCGTATTAATAGTATTAAAAAAACAAATACATATATAAATAAACTAGAAAAGCATCCTCTTTTTGAAATAGTCGTGTTACTACTGAATTTAGGCGACGCTGAGCGCGCCCTTTCACTTTTTTACACCTTGATTCGCTTCTATGTAAACACGCAGACGACAGAACACAAACAACTGTTGGAGGTCAGGTTAAACCACTTATGTTTTTTGAATCGTTTTCAAACTGCCATCTATTTTAAATATATGACGGAGCAGTAAATGACCACAATACATTTCGTATGCTGTTTAAGAATGACGAAAGTTAATTTAAGCATTCTCATGTAAGTTTTTTGAAAAATTTTCACTACATACCCGCCCGCATGTGTATTTAACAAATTTTGTACAATTATTTTGAAAAATTTGAGCATCTAACACATGCTTGTATAATATATAGTCAATATTTTACGTATGTGTAGGGCATAAGCTTTTTAATATTTTTTGCATGTGTTACCTTTTAATCATTGAAGTTTTCATACGGATCCCTAAAGTTTTTGAAAATATTCTATCTATATAATATTTTATAATTTTTTAAAGAGGGATAATATAGGATTCTAATGATAAAATATTAAAATCAGTTCAAAGCTTCGGAGTCTACACAATGCAAACAATAAAATCTCTACTTCTTATCATATTAGTACAGACATCGTTTAACATTTAGCGGGATTTGAAACTGCGACTGCTGCCGCAACGGACGTGCCACATCCGCTACAATACCGCTGAAACGGCAATCACGTGACGCGGTGTCCATTTTTAAAAACATGTATGTTTAAAAAACTATGTATTGATGTATATTTAAAAAATTATGTGTTGATGTGGCAAAGGCACTCCCTAAATGCACTCCACATCACGGACGTGAAAATGAGATGATGAGCTGAGAGAGATGGTACACATTTTTACGAACATTTAAAAAACTGAATAGCTCGTATGGTTGAACGCGTTACTTTGAAGAGCTCCTGGTCGTGTTTACAAAATTCTTTCCGCCATAGATAGCACAGATACCGAGGAAAGTTTTAAGCTATATACCACCACACTATGATAAATAGGAGCGTAGTATGCCTGTTACGCAGAAATCCCAGTTCGCTCCTAGTAATTAATAAAAAAATGCCTCTTTACTTATGTGTGAAGCGTACACGTACTAAAGTACCAACATTGAAAGACACAAATGTGAGGTTAGCGAGCTGGAAACACATAATTTTAAATTAATTAAGTAACAAAATTACACACAATTACAGCGCCGACGGTAAACTAGAGAATTAGGCGCTTATTTATGTTATAATTATTGTTGTTTTGAAAATTGGACAGGACACTATGTAAGTTAACTCAGAATTTGTTTTTTCGAGTAAATTATGCAATTTTGGCCATGGGGATATGCGGTATCGATGTAGTAGAGTACAAAGCTGCTGCCAGTGGAGCTCAGCCTTTTACTTGAGATCGGTCATTCCTCATTATCGAGGATGGATGGCCCTAATCTCTTAAGGGTATGAATTATTTTTAATGTTATTTGAATATTTCAGACTTGGTTCTGTGAAACGTTTAGCGCTATTGTAGCGCCAGAAAGCTTTTATATTTCATAGGGTGTACTTGTCCTATACTAGCATCGCGTCTCGGTTTCATCCGCGTAACACCGGTTCCATTTGCCAGTGTGTCATGGTATTTAACCTTATGATGGGGCCTTCACTTATTTGTTTTTTAATCTTTTAATGTGGGCACGTGTTATTCAAAATTAAAGTTTTATTACAAAGCTCATTCTCTCATTGCATTCACCTACAGCGGTCTTATCTCTATTGCCTATTCTTTATAATATCTCTGTTAATGTTATAGCTGAAAACTTTATTTATTTGGTTTAACGTGTTAATCTCTGCTATTAGTTTAAATAATTTTAGATATATATACCAATGTACGCGGATGGAACCGCAGCCACACGAAGAAGTAGAACATGGTGATGGGACGTGAACCTTCGGGAGGCGGTTTAAATTATGATAACGAGGCGTCGAAAGCCATGCCGTATCCTGAAGAGACCGCAAGTCGAAGGTCGCGCAAGGCACGTGCGTGGCAGACACGAAGCTGTGTAATTTGAAATTCAACACGTCGTAGACTAATGATCCTCGCCCTGGCGTCACCCGTGGATAACAGGGGCGAAATTATACACGTAAACCTTCCTCGAGAATAGATTATTCATTTGGTGAAAACCGTGTAAAAGTCCGTTCAGTAGAGTGTGATCAAATCGATTACATACAGCCAGACAGCTTTCGGGCACTTTGTTTTATAATATGTATAGATAACTAGGCGCGTGGGGTGCAGATACAGGAATCACTGAGGGGACATGATTCGAACTAGATATGCAGACCCAAAGAAAGTAAACTGTTAGGTTAGTCAATGTTAACGACATTGTGCCGGCGCCACCGGAGACGTAAGTCCAGCTCACAGGGTACAGCCGCAAAGACACACTTTGCACACGAGTTATAGGGAGAGCTAAGGAATGTTAGCGTCGGCGGCCGATAATAATTAGCCGTCAATAATCGCAATTCTTGTATGGTGATTCCAGATTGATTTATTTCAAAAAAAAAAAAACATTCAAAAGAGGTTAGCGTGCACACAATGGAAAACAATATCCAATTGAATAAAACCACGTCTACACTAACCGTGCTGTTTCGCGAGGCTGCCCGGTCTGTGTGAACACGCCTAATTGAATATCAACTAAAACCTGAAGAGCTAAAATCAATAAATTTCAAGGTGCAAACTACGTTGGTTGCTCTTCGTTATGTCAGATGTTTATTCATGCTCACAACAATAGTTGCAACGATATAATGGGTGCTTTGAAAAAAAAGCTCACTTATTACAGACAATTACACATTCCTGCTGTAATAGGCAATTAATTAGACGCTACACTTTAGTAATCACACCACTGTTTATAGATATAACGCTAAGTAGATAGGTCTTACATGATAGGGTTCCGTAGCCAAATAGGGAAAAACGGTCTGATAGTGTCATTTAGGAAGAGGTGGTGCCATGCTGCATAGGAGGAGGTGGTGCCATGCATGTTGCATGACACTACATCCTACTATGCAGCGGAATTGGGCCGAAGCGGAAGGCTCCGATTGTTCGTTTGTCCCCCTCTACTATATAAAAAAAAAGGTCTTACAGGATAGGGTTCTATGGTCAAATAGGGAAAAACGGTCTCATAGTGTCATCAATGTAGGTGCTTATTATGAAACGCTACAAAGTTGTGTACTGATTTTGGAAAATAAAAACACCAAGGTTCGCCAGCTCTCCCTACACGTACTACACACCTGAGGCATGAAACTTTTTCGAAACGTCATTGGAAAGATCTTCCTGAATGGTATGGAGGTTTCTAAGAAAGCTTTTCAATTATGCTGTGAAAAGTGGTAAAAAGTGTGCGTTTAAAACTTAGAGGAGTCTGGGCCCTCTAATATTAATACTACTGAGGAGCAGATTGTAAAAAAATTGGGATTCGGAATTCTTCATAGACGAGCCAGTTTCTTTCGTAGCGGAATAAGAGCAAACGAGCCTTTAGAAACTCTTGATGACTACCGACCTACATACAACAGCGTAATTGTTTTTTAGACGTTGCTGCACTCCACCCCTCTCTTATCTCTCTCTCTCTCTCTCTCTCTCTTGAATTGGCCACCGGAAAGTCACAAACCGCACGCACAACGCGACTGAGTATAGAGGCGGAGCCCGCAGTGCGGCTGCAATGCATGGCCTATTACAATTTCCTGTGTATTGCCAAGTGAGGAAGACATTCTATAATTATATTAGCGCCGCGATATTCAAAATAAAACAAAAAGATAAGAGAGTGTAACCTTGATGCTGGTTTAAATCGAGACGAAAATAAAACTACAATAAATTGCCATCACAACACACACATACACACACCTGGGTGTGTATGTCTGGACATACACACACGTTCACACAAGGTCTTCAGCTGTTTGGACGAAGTTTTTAATGTTTCGAGTTTTGAGGACAAATTATTTTTTTAGTATATGGGGAAAAACGAGTAGTCCGTAAATTTTGATAACTGACTACGGTCTTAGAAATCTGCATAGTTGTTAAGCAAACGCCCTTCTTCCCCTCCAGTGGGCCGCCGGAAATTAACAAACAGCGCGAAACGCGACGGAATGGCTGTCGATTAGGGTGGTATCATGTGAGCGAATGGTAATTATAATATATATGGAATCCACTGCAGTGTCACATGGGACAACGTTTAACAACATTTTGATGCCGCGACTTCATATCTGTCTCCTCATTTGACGGCCGGCTGGCTCAGCTGGTGACGTGGCGCTTAGTCTACGTTAAGCCAGAGGCCGCTGGTTCGAATCCCACCTGGGTCATGACTGTAAAAATCTTAAATATTAAATATATTTATATTGTCTAGCACCTGTAACACAAGTTCATACGGTGCTTGGCTCAAGGCTAGTATACAGCTCTTTTTATTATTAATATCCCACATCATCTAATATTAGAAACCACAATAGGCTGGTCTTTACTGGATGGTGTCTCATATCATTACGTCTGACTTCTTTTTAATAAAGGGGGAAACGATAAATCAGAGCCTTTTAACTACCACCGATTTCCATAGACATCTGCATTATTGTCATGCAGATGCTCCTCTGTAATAGGCCATACATCCGAGTAGTTCGCTTATAAGTTGCAGCTGGATGATAAGCAGGTCAAAACCACACGACCGGTTATTAAAACGACCACCTAATTACCATTATAAAGTCCTATCTCAACTATTTTTGCATAATTATATTAAATTGGACATTTCTAACTATGCACCTGCTCAACTAAGTAGGCTGTTAAATTACAAAATTCGCATGCATAATATTTTAGCCTAAATGCAAAATTTCGAGTTTTTTTATTTTATATTAAAAAACAAATAGCTGACAGGCGGGTGCAAAAACAACTGCTAAAATTATATTCGTCAATTGTTTTTTCCAAAAAATTTCAAAGTTATAAAATAACAAATACATAACATTAACTACATCTAAGGCCAAAACTCTATCGCTACTTATACGCCCCTACGTCGTCTGCATTGCGTTTTTAATAAACAACATAATTTAATCATAGCCTTTATTATATTTTATTATTGTACACAAAACCTGTCATTACCTCAAATAATTGTATATAGGAAGAGGTAGTGCCATGCTAGTACATGGTGCAATGCTAGCACTAAGTGTAGTCTGATACATTGTATTTTAATAGATTTGAAGGAACATCAGCACGGTAGGAAGTGAGCTAACAGGTAGTTAGTACCGCCGTACTACTAAATATTTTTTATTGACGACCCAACGGTATTTGGCCAAAAAAATGCATAGGACCGTACGGCATTTGCGAAAGAAAGTTCTTCTCTTGAATAAACTGGCTGGGAAGAAGTTGGCAACATATGCCACAGGGTGTCAATTACGTGTAAATACACACTTTGGACTTTTTATTCCAGTATTAAATATAGGAACTACGTTAGTTGTCTTCATACAACCACGGGGGTTCATGCCACCATCGGTGGAATTTTATGCAATTTATTTTGAACCGTATCGAGCGTTTTTTTTTTTCTTGTCAGTATAACATAATGAAGCAGGCGGGAGACAGCGCTTGTTTATATGATCGCAATGAAAGAGCGGCCATGACCTACCGCAGTCGGATCGCAGCTGCCCCGCGCCGCAAGCCGCGTACGGCCGTACGGAACTCGCCCGAGATAAGCGATTAGTGGTAGCTATAAAACAAATTGCATCAACGAGATGCATTCAACGCGATCTCTCCTTGACTGGTGAGTGCAACTCGCGCATTACATAAAATATACTTTATGCTAAAACAGATAGATAAATGGAGTGGATTATTAGACATTTGTGATATCTATTATTCGATACCGATTAATCAATAACGTATCCTTTTTAGTACTATTGGACAAAAAAATCGTCCTCCTTTCCACCCAATTCGGTTGTAATGCAGCATGGTACTGACCCTTACAAGCTACTCCCAATTTACCATTATCAGACTTTAACCTTCTAACAATAGACGGATGGTCAAAGGTTGCAAAACGGAGAATTGGAGCTAATTTCGTGAATATCGATGTCCATCAACATCAGCTAGTCCGGGTAACCTAAGGCCCCGTTCGCACGAGAGCTTTTTTATCGCGCGTTAAAAGATCATTGAAATGGAGCATTAGAGCTCATTTGTTACTCTGCTCATCATAAGGCTAACGACTTTTTTCGTCATTGTGTGTAACGGTTTTCTTTATAGCATAATGCCCCGTTCACACGAGATATTCTTTAAAACGTGTTAAGAACTTGTGGAAAAATAAAAGTATAAAAGTCTTGTCATGGTATATTGACCAAATTTTACAATACAGAGTTAAGAGTGTAATGGTAATAAACTTTAAAGTTTGCTAACATACAAAACGCACCTCACAAGTATTAAATAATGAACATCCGTTTCGTAAAAAAATTCGTAATGGACAGGCACACAACAAAAACTCAAACACAGAGACAAAAAAAGTGGATCTTGAGTGATAGATGAACTGAGCCACTCGTGGCTGAGGGACCCCGTGCTCTCTCGGGCCTGGCATTCTCATATACGAACGCTCCTCTTCCATCTGCAGGAAAGTCCCCCACTTTCCTTACCCATGTAAACCCCAAAATATAATATCGCCGCCCGACGAGCGCTCATAGCTATCCGATGAAGCTGTATTGGGCTTCTCTGCGCTTTCATCAGGTCCAGATAGAACTTGGCTACTTCTCCGCTTACGTTGCCACACTTCATACATACAGATTCATACCATATAAATACACTACATTGTTAAAAAGTGCAAATTTTGTAATTTATATTAGTTTTACTTACTACTAGCTGGTGCCATGCACAACTCGATATTTTCACATGTTATGTTCTATTCGAGATTCTCTTTCATAAGCTACAACATCACAAAGTTACATAAGAATCTGTTTAGTAGTTTATGCGTGATTTTCAGTAACAGTATGTATATCAAAACCTGCGAATCTGTACTAATAATGTAAATCTATACTTATTATAATAATTTAAAGCTGAAGAGTTTCTTTGTTTCTTTGAACGCTTGCCTCAGGAACTAATGTCCCTAACGGAAAAACAATTTTCAAATAAGTCCTATTTTCTTATAGGCTAAATGCGACGACACTAAAACTAATAGAATCGAAATTACGCGAGGGAAAACCGCGGGGTGATGCTAGTTTATAATTTAGAAGACGTAACCAAACTTCACATTATTACTATTATAGCGAGATTAGATTTTTGTGTGCTGTTTGTAATAGCAAATAAAGCTTTTGTCTATGTATATAAAGTTAAGACGAATGTGCTAGGATGATTACGAATGGCTCCGGCGTCTAGCAGCAAACATCATCCAAATGTCCTCACGTTATTGGGGACGTGTATAAGTGCGTGAGCACCCAGTGAATAATATTTATATAAAACTTGGACAAAATGTCGAAACAAAATAAATTACAACAACGCCGTTATAATCCACTCAAATAAATGTCTGCGTGTTACAACGTGAGAAAAAGTAAACACATGCCGGATTCTTGTTTATGAACAAACATCTTTTTAACCGACTACAACAGGAGGTTAATGTTTTACTGCGTATATGTGTAAATTTCTACATATTATAAGGTGTTGTTAGATTCGTCATGATAACGTTAGCTGGGCACATTTTAATATATAATATATTTTAACGCACTTCCTGTCCCGAACATTTGAAATGTTCATATATGATACATGGGACAGGAAACCCGCACTCAGATTCGTATGAGTGTTATGTTTCCTAAAGACTGTAAACCTAAAATATTGCTTAATTAATTTTGATGTATTTTTCACCAGAATCAACAGGCAAGCGCTGCGAAATTTGATATTAATAGTGCCAATTTATCAGCGCTAAATTGGACTTGGTCACTTTAAGTAGCCTAAGAGCCTTTGAGTAATTGTGTGTGGGACAAGAAACTCATATACATATCGGGTAGCAAGATGTACCTTTTGTCATACCTGTCGAATACGCCCGCAACGTAGCACTTTATTAAACTTGGGCATCTTGGCTCCTAAGCAAAGAAAGTGCAAATAAATTGCTAAACTAGCTGTTTGACTGAATATTAAATACTGACACGTGTAAATAATAGTACGCTGACGGTGCACAATGCGTGTTTACACAACCGAACCGCTGACGGAGGCTTGCGGTTCCGACGTACAGCCTGGCGCCAGCGAGCCGCCTGCCGCCTAAACATCATCATCACCTCTGTTCCTACACTATAGAAATATTTTTTTTATATTACAGGGGGACAAAAGTAGTCAGTCCTTTGATAACAACCGACGATCATAAACATCTACATAACTGTGGATCCGTTGCCGTCCTTTTCGTCCTCCCATCCAATGGATCACCGACAAACAGTCCAAAACCTCGGTATTACCCCCGTAGGTACCATGTGAGCAGACATGAGTTTGTCACTTTACAGCGGTATAATGTGAGCGAGAGGCTCCGGTATCGGCCGACCCAATTTGGTCGCAATGCAGCATGGCACTACACCTCACAAACATTGTACCTTATTACAATATCTGGATATACATCGTATGTTGATAGTCTCAATATTTCAAACCGAAAATAACAAAGTCAATTAGATGTTTTGGCAAAAAGCTTATTCGGCAACTTTATTTACTTATTTTATTTTGAAGAGTCGATATGTACGTATCGAAATTTCCTTTGATCTACTATGAGCCCAGGAAACCATAAGACCTTTATGAAACATCATTTGAAGATCGCTTCCTTAGAAATTGCATCGTAGGTAGGTTCATGTAAGCGAGAGCTACATCTCGGGTCGTACTCCCGGTATACGGTTGCAATCCTGCAACGCAAAGACGATAAAGTGATAGACATATAGGTAAACTAGATAAACTCACAAGTCAGCTGAGCTTACAACATGTTAAATCCTACTATTACTATAAATCACTTTCAGAACTTACAACTCACTTCATACAAACGCGCCGGTTGCGACGACTCCGAACCCCACCTTCGGACAGTACCCGACCAATTTGATCGTGGTATGTAAGAATCGTGACATGTGGCGCTTCATTCTCTCTGCCTACCCATTAGGGAGCTGGCGTGATGATCTGTTGTTGTTGTGTTTGTTAATCTTTCACACAAAACATTATTTTTACCTCTAAAATATTCCCTTGGAGAGGTGAAGCTTCGGGCTCAACTAGTGTGTACATTTTTATCATCATCATCATTATCAGCCTACTGCTTGTCGGTCTACTGCTGGACACAGGCCTCTCTCAGAGAACGCCAAGACGACCGATCTCCTGCTACTCGCATCCACCCCGGACCGGCTACAGCACGGAGATCGTCTTCCCACCTGGTAAACGGTCGAGCAACACTTCGTTACAATGTACACGTTAATTAAATGACAAACTGCAACTGTGATGGACACTGTTTCGCTATACAATAAAACGTATTCTGAGGTCATGCGGCGCTCCACAGACCTATTGATCCGTATCTACTAGAGCTATGACTTCATCCCACTGCCGCAGCGGGCGACATGAATGATATGTAATTGATTCATTAACAATTACACATTCTTGTCAATATACTCAATTACATAAATAACATTAATCCTATGTAGTGACTAATTTATGGGTATGTTTATATAGTTTATAGATAAACTATTAGTGTAGATACCAATATTATGTTTGCCCCGTGGTCCAGTTGTATATATCTTGGGTTCGAGTCCCGGGTCGGACCAACGTAATTATGGGTTCATTCAATTACTAATACCAGGCCGGAGTCAGGAAGTTGGCAGTGTTACACCCCTGTGCCTCGGAGAGCACGTTATGCCGTTGGTCCTGAGCCTGATTTCTCTTTGGTCGTGTCAGTATGTCCGTCCTACCAGGATTAGAAAAAGAGGGAACATGGAGTGCACTTGGGCATGCGCACAGCCTTGTGCTCTATTATGTGTCCTGCGCTGTTGGGTAGTCACTACACAAATGGCCGCCGTGACCGAAATTCGGCTAGGATTACGATACATTATTATTATATATGACTAACATTATATAGAGGATGTGATTTCTTTTTTTATTTTTTGTTTGCATTGAATAGACTCCGTAACTACTGGACCGAGTTGAAAAATTCATTATTATTAGAATCGTACATTATCGCTGATGAAAATAGGCTATATGTTATTTCATAAAATGTCACAGATTATTATAAAAACTTAGATAATTTAATCAAAAGTGTAAATAAAATATAGAAGTGTATCCTTGTGTCCCAGTTGCAGGAATTAGTGACAACTAGTTGTCCCGGCAAACGTTGTTCTGTCACAAATTGAATTATTTGTCAGATGGTAAAGTTTACAAGCACGAAATTAAAATTTGTAATATTTGCATTTGTGTAAATATATATTGCAATTGTGCACGGATATTTCACAAAATATTTCGAAGCCGGGACGGACTGCTAGGTTGCAGATGGTATGTTAGTGTTGTTTACTTTACTGTGCAAGTACAACAGCCAATGTACGAGTTTTACTAGTTAATGTTGTTGTAAGCATTCATTATACGTCTAGGTGACTTACATTATTAAAACTAAACATACAGCGTGACTTGTAAAATATTGGAATGTTTTTAAGACACTGTAGAGCCTGTGTAACCAGCAAAATTAAATATTTCTTATTGTAAACCCAATTGGCTGGCCTAGGTGACTATAGTAAGAATTTCAAAGACAATTCGGTCGAACTCCCATTTGTATCTATAGTAATAATTTAAAAATGAAGTCTAGTGTATAAATACAAAAATCTATGTCTTTTTTGTCCTTTATGGACTATGAAATGGTGTAGATAGAGAATATTCTAAATTCTCTGAAAAATATTTTGGACTGGGTATAGTCCAGAATATTATAATAATTAGCTAGAGCTTTTTTTTATAGAATAGGGTGGTAAACGAGCAATCGGAGCCTTTTTACGACTACCGACGCTCACTAACATCCACATAAATACTATGTCGATGCGTTGCCCTCCAATGGGCCTCCGGCTACTCACAAACGCACGAAACGCGACACTGAAGATGTCACTTTTTATCGCAGGGAAAATGCATTTATGCACCATCCAACCGGTTATGGGTGAACCGGGAGGGTGTGTCGGGCTCGGCATGGGGGGAGACACTACCGACTAAAAACCACTGCGAGAGCCTTCGGCCGCTGTATTGGAGTGCCCCGGATCCATCAGCAACAGGACACTCGACTTGCCGGTCTCAAATAAAGGACCGATGTCTTCTTCACGAAAGGGAGGCCCTTCGGCTATTAATGCGACTCAGACGACGTCGTAGTTTAGTGGGGTCAGATGCCCATCCTAGGACCCCGGCTATGGAGGTTCCGCGACCTCACACGAGTCGCCTACGGAGTGTTTTCGCACCCCCAGCTTCCTCTCGAGCTCGCTCCGCGGTTTCCTTGCGGGACATTACATCCTCGCAAAAGGAGGCCACCGCTGCCCAGGACTGGTCACTTACGAGCATCGTATGAACGATGCTCTAAGCGAGAGATCTTCTCTTGTCACTTTACGGCGGTATTATGTGCCTAGTAAAAGATAATAGTAATAATGTCGTCCTAGCCGAATGTCGGCTACGGCGGCCTTCTCTATAAAGAGCCGTCTGCGAAGGACATATTATGCACACAAGTGTTGACGCAGAGATAAGTGCACTCTCTACTCCTTCATCCTTCTATAGTGAAGGGTGAGCCTTCCGACAAGACCAGAGCGAAATCAGACAAAGGACCCACGGCGCAACGTGTTCTCCGGTGCACGGTGGTGCACACCGCCAACTTCCCGACTCTGGATTGATGTTAGAAATAAAAAAATGCTAAAAATATTTTTCGGTCCAAATGTTTGTCGGTCCGACCCAGGATTCAATCCCGGGACCTGTAGTCTTTGACTGAACATGCTTACCGCTAGACCACGCGGCATAGATAAAAATATCAGTATGACAAAAATATAACAAACACATTATTGTCGACACATAGTTAACCACAACACAATCATTTGCTGAAATGTCAAGTCCAAAAACAGAGAAGTCTAAAATTAAAACACACCGTCCCATTTGGCACGGAGCGAAGCTTTAAGAGTCAGAGAGTTATGGCAGGAAGAATCACGGGAAAGAATATGCGACTAGTTTCGATCACTATCTAGTCTCAATTTTTAGGAAAAGGTGGTGCCATGCTGCATAGGAGGAGGTAGCGCCATGCCCTACATCCTCCTATGCAACGGAATCGAGAAGGCACGACCGGGGAAGTACTTCCCGCTCATTTAACACCGGCGTAAAGTGACAGCGTCGCTGTCGCGTTTCGTGTGATTTGTGTGTAGCCAGTGGCCCATTATGGGGCGGTGACAGGCGGTCAACGTATCTGCGTAACAATCATGCGATTGTCCATGTGGGCGTCGGAAGTCATCAAAAGGCTCCGATTGATTATTTGCCCCCTTGTGCTATAAAAAAAATTATAAGTACATACCTCAAAAATAAATGGAACTTGTCCTACCACTTCGACGTCCGTCTGTCGAGGAAATCTAAATTGTGGTCTATGGTATTTTATTTATAGCTTAGGGGGCTAAACGAGGAGTTGAAATATTTTCTTGACTACCGAAGCCTCGCTCATATGCAATCTCTCCACCATGACGATGAATGATTGAGTCATTTATTAGAGAGATCACGTATTATTTACTTGTTTTTGTAATCTTGTCTACTACTGTTACAAGTGCAAAAGTTTGTATGCTTTGATTGAAATTTCAGAATGTTCAGATATATATATATATATAATGTGTAGGAGCTCCACATTATTTGGATACTATAGACAGGTGCGTATTTTTAATTGTATAGTGGCCAAACGTGTAATCGGAGCCTTTTCACGACTACCGACGCCCATGAACATCCGCATAATTACTATGCCCATGCGTAGCCCTCCTTTCCTCTATCCCCCAACGGCTACTCACAAAACGTACGAAACGCGACATAGAAACTGTCACTTTACGCCTGCACCATGTGAGAGGTACATCCCCGGTGGTGCCCAACTCCGCTGCATTACAGCATAGCACTACCTCTTATTAAACATCTCAGACGTGCTCGCTGGCACACAGGAAGCTTCCTGGCTACTCTCCTTGTATATAAATTACCTACCTCAATACAGAGCGAGTGCGACGTCTGAGAATCCGTTCGGAATTGATATGTCAAAAATATCTCGGCGCCGCCGCGGCCGCCATCTGCTTTATCAGTTGTTTGTAACGCGTTATCTGCAATTGGGCAACCTACGCCACTCCGCGGCAATATTGTGGATACATTAACTTGTTTGGTATCAGGAGCCCAGTAACTGTGTCTAATATACACGCGACTATAGTTTACTCCTCGAGAACCAACGTGACCCCGACGTGGAATAGAATAGAAGACATTTACTACACAGGTACTCACCGGACATGGCTGCTTCGGTGAGTACCTGTATTGGAGGGGTGTCCGAGAGCCCGATCACACCTGCCACTCTTGTGGTACTGCATAGGGCACGGCCCAGAACACGCTAGAGGTGTGCCCTGCGTCTTCTCTGCAGCGTCAGGAAATTCAGATCGTGCTCGAAGCGGAGGACCACTCGCTAGCGAGTATCGTCCACTCGACGCTCGGAGGTGGCGAGTGCTGTACGGCTATGATCACCCTGCGATACTGAGATATCTGGTAAGGAGACAGCGGAACGTATCCGACAAGAAGAGAGGGTGATATATCCACTCCTTAGGAATCGGGTAGGAGCTCGCAGAACGCGCTACTTATAGCGTCCCCTAGCGTAAAAATTTCACAGCCGGAGTTCGAGACTGGGCACCTGATCCCGTAAGGCTATTACGATGTTGTGATAGCTCTAATAGCTAGATTGGCCCCTTTTGTGGAGAAGACTGGTCCCACATGGGGTTGGCCAGGTCCATACAAGCATTTTCCCTGCGTTAAAAAAAGAAACAAGGAGACATTTGTTAGGAACTAGTTGTTGCCCGCAACTTCGATCTATTTACACTCTATATGTTGCCCAGGCTTATTAACTCTAAAGAGTTAAAGCAAATATCTCGTGGTAGACCGTGAGTCCAGTGACGTCACATGACGACGTCATGTCGCGATGCCTCCTGTTGCGTCTGCTACACCTCTTGTAAACGACGCCCACGTCTAAGCATCACTAACATCGCTGATCGCCTGGTGGTCGAATTTTGACTACAACGCAATCACAAGACTAATGACTGCAAACGAAAGGCTTAACGATCACACTTAAACGATTTTTTGAAAATAAAACGGAATAAAACATCTTTAACGAGTGGATTGAATACATTCGAATCCAACTAGAAGACACAAAAGTATTCGCTAGTTCGATGAACTATTGTGGCAAATGCAATAGCATCGCCAACAGTAGAAGATCCCTCCGAAATAAAAAAAACAAACATGCCGATCCCCTCGTAAGCTCTTAGATTAATTGGCAATAGCAAAGTAATATGAACGCAGCCCTAAAGTATCACCGTAACTGGCGCAGAGAACGTTCTAAATACGTTTAGTAAGAGGCAGTGCCATGATGCACTGTAACCGGATCGGTACGATCGGGGCGGCGCCTCGCGCTCTCGTGAATTCACCGCCAAGTGACCCACTGGAGGAGAGGAAGAAAGGTACGCAACATCGATTATGCGGATGTTTAATAGCATCAAATAGCTCCGACTGCTCGTTTGCACTTATACTAAATTTACTTATATGTTATACTATACAGCCCAAATACTATACAAGAAACGTAGAAGACCAAAATCCCATATGAATTTATTAGATTACAGTAATTGCTTTTACACGCTAAAGGTTTTGTATAAAATTAAAATCTTTTGAATGCCGATCTGCTCTTTGGCATCATTAGATATCGAACACCGCCATACCTGTTCGACAAACTTACTCACATTACGAGAGGATCTGCATACTTGCTCATTACCCAAATTAACAAAACTACAGCATTTCGGGGTTACTTTTAGATATTCGGCCACTAAGTGTTGGAATAATCTACCATCCTCTACGATCCGTAGAAGCATAATTTTAAAAATAAATATATAAGACGTACTTGTTACATAAATCCAACCTTTCTAATGATTATAACTAACAACATATTTATGGATGTATAAGATTAATTCACGCCTGTGTTACGTACCTTATTTTGATGACAGTAATAATAGTGGCAGACTATTCCAGTGCAACACCAGCATGTTTACAAAAAAAAAATTGTTTTTTGTAATGACACTTAAGCCTAGATATAACATGCCCCGGGATTTAAATGTCGCATGCCGATTGTCGTCCATCTGTGCTCCTCACACTGTATCGCTGTGCGGATAGCACTGCGTAGCTGTTAACGTGATGTTTATACGATGATTTTATCATTATCACTTAGTTGCCTTTGTGTCTGTTGCAATGGTGTAGGGTTACTGAGTAAAGATACGACCATAGATGTTATTAAATTTGCTTTAGCAAATATATACCTACCGAAACACCCTTGAATAAGAACAAGCGTATAAATGCACTGCGCTATCGGCAAATACCATTAATATTACGTGATATGCATAATATACGCTGATAACGTAAGAAACAATATTGACTATCAACAATATAAATTTTTTACACAATTATATGGAGGTAAACAATCGCATCGGTTCGAATTTCACAATATTTATTGTAAATGAAGACAATTATTTAATATTTTTTTTCATATGTAGTTTTATTTTATGCGATTATTTTTAATGTATAGCTAGCAGCGCCCCGCGGTTTCATCCGCGGAACTCCGGTCCCTTTGATCGCAGATATTCTATAACCCTCCCTAAAAATGTAGCCTGCTTTTTGTAGAAGGTGATTTGTGTTTGAGTAACAACAGGGGGGCAAAGGAGTATTGGGAGACATTTGTCAAATGTATAATATACAGCCCAACCGGGCGGGATAATGATCTCCGTGGACGCGGACCGGGATGATCGGTGTGGGAGATGTGCCGTCAAGTCGAAGAGTCGACGAACGATAAGACAAATTACAGATTCGACCAACGGGTAGGCAGGGGAGGTGGGTTATGGAGGGCGCCTTGGCTTTCTTACCCCACCTTATTTTTACGAATTATCTGCTTTAACGTGCGGATATTAATGGGCGTCGGTAGTCACAAATAGGCTCCGATTACTCGTTTGTACCCCCATACTATAAAAAAATATGTACTATTCTACAATTTCAAGTAAAACAAATCATATATGTATATTTTTTTTCGCTTTAGTAGCTTTTAAGTCTATCTGACTTTGTTGGAAGCACCAATTAACGGAAATAAAAGGGCTGTTGAAGATATTAAAACATTCCATTGAACACTGAATAAACATTACTGCTAAATATTGTCGGTTAAGTTAACCAAATCCATTGCGAGCGTTGATACAGGGGGCTGGGGTCGTAGATGGGGTTGGCTCGTTACCGGACATTGACCCCGACAGATGGTACACACATACGCCGTAGACAATACACAGTACACACCGCTGAGGGTCGGACAGCCAGTTACGATCTCATGCTATTTATAAAGGTAGGTGAGATTAAGCAATTTTATTTGTATTGCCGGTGTGATCTCATTATGTGTAGAATATTCCATTTTGATGTTAAATATTGCTAAAGTGTATTTAGAAATCTATACCAATAATATAATGGTGAAGAATTTGTTTGTTTGTACGCGATCTCAGGAAACAATGGCCCGAATAATTAAAAATTTATTTTTGTGTTGAATAGTCCATTTACCGAGAAAGGCTATGTACCATGACGCTAGACTACAAGGACCGGAGTTACGCGGGTGAAACCGCAACATGACTCTGGTATTATAAATCCTTATATTTCTTGTGGTAAGGAGACATGACCGCCTGTTGTGTGTTTGACAAAGATTTAGATTCAGACTTACGCTCGGCCTGGGGATATAATCACCATCATCGTTACCAGCACTTATCAACCAATCAGATCAAATTTATTTCAATTACGACACATAATTGTTACATAATATACAGAGGTAGGGAACCACCTGGTAAGTATGAGAGCATACTTGTGGCAGGTAGTCCCACTCTTCCATCTTCTTCAAGTCACGTCTTAAGTTAGTACTCCAAAGTTGTTTATTGCTTTTAGATTATGTGATGATTGTTTCTTTCCATAACTATTTCTTGCTTTCTTTATTAATTTGTTACAAAAATTATGATACCTCTTGTAGGTTATTCTAAGAATATCATTATGAGGTTCATCCCTTAATTTTAATTGTATTTTATTTCTCTTTCTAATTCGCCGTGGTATCCCAGGTGTAATCCATACAGAATCCATGGTACTGTTTTTATGACTGTAATCAGCAACCGGTTCTGTTAGTGGTGTAATTAATTGCTCAACCAAATTATTGGGATCACCACAAGCTAACAAGCCTAAGATATTTTTGTGTAACAGGTTAGCATACACTAAGTCATAGTAAACAACTTTAAATACTTTTGGACATTTAGAGACAATTTTGGTTTTAGATAAATTAACAAAGACGGTATAATGATCAGTACTGGTAGTTTTTAGTATTATAATTTGAGTACAACGTTTAGTTTGCGGTGTTTTAATAATAACGTGGTCCAGGTAAGAGAACAACTCTTGTTGGAAGAAAGCGACCAGGAAGTATGCCATGTTTAATCAGCACGTTTAAATGTTCAATCCTATTGCGACGATCAGATGCATTATTATTAGTGGAGGAAATATGATTTATATTAATATCACGCATTATAGTAATTTGACTACAACATTTTATAGTTTCTAAGTAAGCGTAGAGTGAGTGCATGAGTGTGTTTTTGTTAGCTACAGCCGGGGAGCGGTAGATGCATACAACTATGAGATCTTGTATACCCAATACCCACGCAAGTAGCATTTTCTAGTACTTCCTTGAGTAATACGTTAATACAATTCCTGACAGACATCAGTACTCCGTCACTTGTATTTCTATCACGGCTAGACGACATACACTTACAGTATTTTAACTGGGGTATCGATTTATCGGAACTGAGTCAACACTCATTAAGTATTGTCATATAACCGTCCAAGCCTAAGGAAGTAAGAGACGCCTGGAAAACGTCAAAATTACGGTACATACTTCTTGGTGTTCTGTATTGTAGTCGCTAGCCCATTTGTATATTTATACTTAGTTAAATCGTTTATGTCACAGAAAGTGTACGTTACGTTCTATATCCTGAATCATTGCGAGTGTATCATCCATCATATAACGATTTTAAGTAAAATTTCAGTACTCTGTTAGTGAAGGTTTCAGTTATTAAGGTATATATATACTGTGTGTGGTATGTTATTGGATTCATAGCAGTATGAATGAATTACTATATATTGCACTGTCGGATATATGCCTCTTTCAGTGAACGCCAAGACACCGATCACTTGCTACTCGCAGCCATCCCGGGCCGGCTACTGCACGGAGATCGTCCTCCCACCTGGTGAATGGTTTACCAACATTCGTCTTCCGGTATATTAATCTATTATCATCTAGTATAATATCCTCGGGATAGTGCTAGAGGACGATAGAGCCCTTAGAAGATGGTCTTGATGTTCCTCAGAACCATACGGCGAAAGGCACACATGATGATGATACGGAAGCAAATTAAACAGTCGTATCTAACTTTAGAGTTATTTGTTGTTATTTCTTTTCCGCATGTATATTTGTCGCCGATTTTTCAGCTCTCGCAAATAGAAACGTGAATTTATAAATAAACATAACTTTTATTCGCATTGAATGTAACACTTGTAGTGTTTTCGTTTTAATGCGTAGCCGGCGGCCTCGCGGACGCTCGTACGTAAACCTTGTCATCTCTAGAAATAAAACTCCTATATACATATTAAACATTACTATAATACATTATTTTATCAACATCCTTATGTAAATATATTACATTACCTTGTTTACTTCCTAAAATATTCGTTAAACTGGTAAATGTTTTTAGCTGCGAGCTTCACAAGTGGGCGGTTGTTTTTAATGGGTTCATAACAAAGCTGTTTATTTATTTTCGCTTCTCACAGGATTGAAGGACGAGTGCGGCGGCGTGTTCGCCCAGGGCAAGGCCACAGTGAAGTGCAGAACTTAATCCTTCCTTTGTGTTGCTATCGCGAATCGGACGAAAGTTGTTTGTAATTTAAAACAGGTGGTCATAAGCCTACCCACAACGATCGTACTCAGATCTAAAATTTTATTCAAATAATCTGATCAGGCAGGTGTCAGGTTTTACAAGTCAAAAAGAGTTACGAAAACGGCCAAAGAAGGTTGAGAGAGATATAAGTTAATCAAGAAATAAATAGAGAGTTACACATAGGTACAGAGGGAGATATAAGTTAGTTAAGAAAGAAAAAGAGAGAGAGGGTAAAACGGAATTAGAGAGGGAGATATGAGTTAGAGACGTCAGAAAGAGTTACATTTCGTACATTACTATAGGGGCAAGAAAGCGAGGTGCGAGTACACATCTTCTTTCTCTCTCTCTCTAAGCCAGCTAAATTTCGTATCACTAAAAAAGTGTGACTCCAGTCGTGTGGTCTAAAGCAAACTCGTATTTTATTCGCTTTGGCGTTTTAATTGCCTTTCTTTCGTCAGGGTGTCACGTGAATTAAATTAATCCACGATTGGATTTGGTGCACTGTATGTCTCAGTTTAAAATGAATTTCCCATCGAACCGGTTTCAAACAGTATACGAAACGAAACAAGACGAAAATATTGGAAAAGGTAGTGCCATGTTGCATAGGAGGAGGTAGAGCCATGCATAGTGCACGACACTACATCCTCCTATGCAGCGGAACTGGGTCGGCACGACCGGGGCTGTACCTCTCGCTCACAAGATACCGCCGTAAAGTGACATCTTCAGTGTCGCGTTTCGTGCGGTTTGGGAGTGGCCCATTGGGGAGAAGTAGAGCAACGCATCGGCATAGTAATTCTTATTATGTGGATGGATGTTCATGGGCGACGGTAGTCGTGAAAAGGCTCCGATTACTCGTTTGCCCCCCTATTCTTTAAAATAAAAAATAAAAAGGCCGCGTTTCATTTTCTTATCTCTAACGAGACATCTCGCCACAAGCATTATCTCTTTACAGATGTTAAATCTACCCACTACACGCAATCCATATTTTTCAGTTCCATCATGTTGACGTGTCACAATATCAGTTATAGCAATTACTGCAGGGCCGCGCCTACTGTAAACAGTTCCTCAAGGCGGGTTACCTCTAATAATTCGCAAAGGAACTACATTTTATAGTAAAAGAGAACAAACGAGCCGTCTTAGTCTTTTGATGACTACCGGCGTACACCGACACAAGGATAATTGTAATGCAGACGTGCATCCTTTACTTCCAACGGAGCACCGTAAAAACGGAAAACGCACGAAACGCAATAACACGATAATTGTGACCGCTCCTAAATCGAAACGCCGACACGACCGGAGAGGTATCCGCGCCGTACCGGACCGACGCAACGCAGCATGGCACTACCTTATAATGTGTACATGTAACGTAAAATACTAAATACTCGTAGTATTTATGAGTGAATTTGCCAAACATATCTCGTTCAATGTTTAAAGAACTTACATAGTAGCATTCGTGTAAACATTGCACCATGTTTCTACGTCATCACCTTGCTTTACATCAGGATATTATACGTTTAATCAAAACACAAGTACCGTTAGGAATTACACTGTTTCCACACGTGACACGACACCGCGACAGTAGCGGCAACGTCGCGTCGCCGCCACGTAATCCTAGGATTTATATAGAGCCTCACGGTGGCGATAGAGCAGGCATGCGGCGTCGTGTGAATACATCCTTAAGCTTAGATGTGTCACAAAGCGGTACCGTCATGAAACAGCCGTAGCACGGTGGTGGCTGGTGAATGACTTCATATTAACACCAGTTATTATGTATATACCAGTATATATTAATACCAATAATAATAAAATACATCTCGCTAACTTGGTTCTATGCCATTTGTGTCTTGATGTCCTAAGTTTACGCGTATGTTACTAACCATTTGTGCCTATTTTCTCTCGTGTTTCATCGTAGATTAGTCATCTTTATGCCAGATTATCAGACATACGAGAGTGGATCTAAAAGTTCTAAGCCCGACCAAGACAATGAAAGAAGTGGATCTAAATTTATTTTTATTTTTCGACAGTCTCCATCTAGTTCAACACACTTCTTCCACCCGACCTGCAACTTGTTTATCCCCTCGAAAGAAAAAGACTCCGGAAGGTCGGCGAAATAATCGTTTTCTGCGACTATCACCTCATCTTTGGTCGAAAATTTCGAGCCACCCAAATGTTTTTTTTTAATTTGGAAATAAATGATAATCCGAGCTAAATGCGGCGAATAAGGTGGGTGGGGCAGCAATTCGTAGCCACAATCATGGCTTACAGACATTGTTTCAACCGAAGTGTGAACACGTGCGTTGTCTTGATGAAACAAAACTTTCTTACGCAACATTCCCGGCCTTTTTTCTTTTATTTCTTCCCGGAGTCTTCGTAAAAGGTTACAATAATAACTAGAGTTTATAGTTTGACCTTTCGATAAATAATCTACAAAAATAATGCCCTTCGCATCCCAAAAAACAGAAGCCACGACTTTGTTAGTCGACAAAATGACCTTAGCCATTTTCGGTGTAGGAGAGTCTGATCTTTTCTACTGTTTGGATAGTTGCTTTGATTCAGGAGTATGGTGGAGATTTCATCCATGACCTCCATCCATCATCCATGATTTCATGATGACATTGACTCAGCTTTCATCCATGGTAACAAATCTATACAGAAAGTCCTCGGGATCAGTCTCAAAAAGTTCCAAACAATCTCGCGAAATTGTGTATCGAACTCGTTTTTATTCAGCTGGAAGCAACCTCGGGACCCAGCGAGCAGAAACCTTATGGATGTCTTTTGGTGATAGGCCTTTTTTTATTGAGGTACTTAATGACTGCACGGTGTTCAATTTTCTCCATTATTGAAAATTGCGTCAGATTTCTTCAAACAAATAATCACAGAAAATTCATATTGTGCAGTATCGGAATGAAACTGCGCACAATAAATCAATATGACACATACTAACAAATGATGGTAGATTTAAAAAGATGTCATAGTTCCATGTAGGTTAGGCCACGAACTTTTAGATCGACCTAAGTACTTATTACTTAGGTACAGAAATTATAGACATCAGACTCATCACTAACTCATTATTGACTAACCTAAGGAATATTAGCCATTTGGCGTAAAATGAAAATGGCACAGTACCACATAACGGTACATTCATTAGTGGTGCCGGCACATAACTTGTAAACCACTGGCCTGGTGTAATTTTTTTTTAGGAAACCGTGCCATATAGTTACTTACATAGACAACGTTCTAATCACCGCTTTATGATGGCACCGCTTTCCTATGAAAACCAAACTATAGGGAAACTGAAACTTTACAATAGGGAGTATACATGTCATAGTATTGTAGAAATCGCCATATAACATTACGGCTAGCTATTAAAAAAAAAGCAGGGCCGTTTTGTCTTGTGGCAGACTAAAGATTAGCCGGATTCTCATTGCGAGACGTTATTCAATGTAATGCGTTAACGCTGGGGTTACACTCGTTCGCTGCTTCACACGAGTTTACGTTTTTTTTTCATATCGCGTGCATTAAAACCTCCCGCAAGGAGTATACACCATAGAGAGAAAACTATAGCAGTTTCGGTCAATTTATTAGATCTATTAGAACACGGGATGATTTTTAAAGTTCAACACTGGTGGTCGTATTTATATGAATGGCGTAAAAGTAGGTCGAACGGCCCGTGCTAAGAAAAACTCGTGATTTATCCTCAAAAACAAATCTTGGCGTAACAAAAATAAGCCGATCATTTCAAACGTTGCTCCGAGTATTCGCTGTGATACATTTTTCACGAAGAGAAACTATTCTAAACAGCACAGTGTATTATAATAAATTGTGGCCGCGGTTAAGTGAATATGGAAATAATAGAAACGGAACAATTGTGCTCCGAATCCTTCGCTGCGAGGCTAGAGTAAAGTTTACAAACGGAATTCCTGTCTGCATCTCATCAGGCCAACTTTTTATTGTTGGTGGTCTCGCGCTCGCTCGTACAAGACATTAGAATTTAACTGAAACTGTATACAAATATTTGTAACATTCAAAATACATACTTCAATTTGTTTATTACTTTGGAAAATCTTTACAAAGTTTAATATTTCTCCGAATAATCTCTATGGTATAACCTTTCAGACAGACACTGAGTGAGACAATTCGTGGGTATCCCAGGAAACGTTAAGCCGCTATAGCCTTCGAGGATGTTGTTTTAAAGATGTTGTTTTAAGTTATAGCATAACGTTAGACGGTGGACCTAACGCTACACATGTAAAGTAGATAGGCTTAGGTGCGCCCGATCTTCAGGCAGACTGTCCGATTGCTGTATGTAGGCACTGGTAAAGCAGGTAGGCACCGGTAGCTCCGATTTTCAGGTAGGGTTTCCGATTGCTGTATATCCTCAAGCTACCAACACGCTTATTGCGCGCTTACATCATGCGTCAGAAGAAAACACGTTGCTATACCCAGCACGAATAATCACGGACTTATATAGAATTCGCCTCGTTCGGCGCGAGTTTGTAAACAACGTTTAGCTAACATCGGAATTAATTGAAACAAAAGTGTACACAAATAGAAATAAGGGTACCGGCAACGAAAGAGACTCTTATACAAATCCGGTAATAAAATATTTGACGTGTAATGGATGTGTTGTAACATGAAAGTCGTTGCGGACGTGTGCCTGCGTCGTGGAGCAGTCGATATCGGCGCACACACTACACGGTCGAATGAGTTTTGGCTGCGAGTAGATAACGCCGGGCGCCCCTAAATGAGGCCTCAGCGACGCGCTGAGCTCGTGCGGACGAGAATAACAAACAAACATCGAATATTTCGCCTGCGTTATCCGACAGATTAAAAGCATGACATTGTGCACGACGAGAGTTCAATAGCATATGCTAAAAAAACATAAAACTCCAATAACAAGCGGCCCCATGAATCATTGGCCCAGGTTTTTGTGACTGCTAACGGGCCGGAGGTTGTAAGCACTGCCGCTACGCTCGCCTAACTCTACTCTGGTACTGTACCACATTTAACTGCGCAGTTTTATAATTATTAAAAACGATCAATGCCCCCGCTGCGTCCGTTAATCTATAGAATGTTTCATATTATTGAAAAAAAAATGTGCCACAATTTCATATAGGTAATTCCAATGTTTCTTTTATAATTGGGGTGGTATGGTAGATAGTTTAATTACGGACTGCACACAGCGAATCTAAAGGCACACGTTAAAATCCAACAAGCTGTTTCAGCCTGTAGCAGTTAACGTATCTTCTCGAAAAACATTACTCACCTGACATGGTGAGGCAAATAGGTATTGATAAATAGTCATTATTGATGTTCATTATCTATATAACATTTATTAATGCTCACCAATTGTACAATATGAGAGAAGCATATCACTACTTATGCCCCTGCCATCTAACTTACATACTACATTTTCCAAGTACGACGTGAATAGAAATTAGCTCACGTCGAATTTGGTAATTCCAATTCAAATATTGTATGTTCGAGTTGGGTTTTTTTCGCTATTGCTACCCATTACCATGCCAGTTGCCATTGCGCTTTGGCTAAGCGCTAAAACCGCTAATACCACGTATGGGTGTAAAAGGAAGTACGTGAAATATCTTGAATGATGTGCGTAATAATAATGTCCTCGTGGCCGAGTTGCGGCCACGGCGAACGTTACATAGTAACAAATGACAGCGTGCACTGAAACAATTTCACACTAACGTGCTCTCCGTGTCGCGGTGGCGTAATTCTTTCAACTTCCTGACTTCGCGTTTTAACTTATTACAAATTAAAAAAATCTTTTTACATTTGTATAGTCCGGCCCGAGACTCGTATCCGTGACCTCGTTATCTATCGTCGAACATGCTTACCACTAGACGACGAGGCAGTGTGCGTAATACGGACACCGATACAATCGACATAGATAAAATACAATCAAAGATTAATTTATATGTTTCGGTATTATACAAGTAGTATCTATTTACATTTCTTTGACGTCTCTCCTACCGGTTTTGGAAGTAATGAGCACTATTGGAGTGGCGAATTCAGCTGGTGTCCCCGATTGTTTGAGATATTTCAAAATGAAGCATTTCAGTTATGTAATCCTAGTATTGCGTTAAGTAATCTTTCTAACACAGAACTTGAGAGTTGACCTTGAGTTCTTTGTCTCTTATCGGAAAAGGAAACTTAAGAGCTGGGGGAAGAGATGCATTTTTGCGTTCGGGACAAGGGGGGGAATGGGAATCTCCTCCCATTGCACTATCCCGGCGTTGATCGGGTTGTTGGCACTGATGTCAGATATGGTGGTGTTAGTGTGTATTCGGCTTTCTCCTGTGGCCCGATTCCCACACACACACACACACACATCCGGATTCCACTCAGAGTCGGTTTCGGGCGTAAATGCGTTTCCCGCGTCCCGAAAAAAATACCTTGAGCCTGCGCGGTATCGATAGTCACTTTACATCAGGCGAAACGCTCGTTTGCCCAAAAAAAAAATCATACATCGCCACACTGGCCAGAGGCATATGCTTGCTCATTCATTTATGAATACGCACACTAACCGTCAAAGCTATTTGTTATGAAATCAATCATTGTATTACGGTCCGAGTACGGTGATTAATGAAACAACGTAACACGCTAGCACAAAAAACTAACAATACTACATAAGGAACACAAACATACAAACATAAGGAAAACAAGTTTATAAACATTAAACTTGTTATTACCCAACCACGTTAGAAGGGTAGTAATATTTTTCGGGCGTATGACAACACATACGCGAAGAAAAATATTTCTATTACTGCTTTAAAGTATTCCGCAACGGAGGGACTTAAAATTTGGTACAGTTGAAGATATGTAGGTGTGCAGGAAGTTAATGTTTTAATAGAATATGAATGAGATTTTTACTATTTTAAGTAAATAAGATGATACGCACACTATGGCACTCACTCATGTATACAGGTGGTGTGAGGCACGCTTCGAGTTCAAAGTGTAAAATAATTTTCAGGTTTTATTTAGATTTTTTATGCACGTTTTACGTATGAGGTGGCGATAGAATTTAGATACGATTCTTTAAGCAGCCTGGTTTTTTGTGGTTCATTAATGTTAAGCTATTGCAAGGCAAGCGAGCAATCAGATTGTAACTATCATAAAGGGACGATCACAAAAGGTAAGGTAATCCACAAATTTTGAATCAATGCATCATGGCACTACTTCTTTCATAAAACTTTTTTGCAATAATTCCGCTGTGTGCGTTGTCGGACTCACACCCGAAGCTAAACAGCCGAGCTCGAGATTACGGTGATTTAGCCAGCACTAAAACAGGCTATGTGTGGGCAGAGCAGAGGTGCAGAGGATGTAGAATTGGGGCCGTACAACAACATGCGAGCACGCACCAAACTAAATACCCAGTTCCATTACACAAACAAATGCTTCCACTACATAAACCCGCGGAACACATTAAAAATCAAATTTTATTAATGAAGACAATAATTTCATTTTCATTTTCACATTAAAAGTGAACTGAAGGAGGGCAACGCAACCTGCTTTCACCAAATTTGGTTCCAATTGCTCGTTTTTTAGGTACAAATATGTTAAAAAACTGCAACTCATCAATGGCTCACAAACCCATCACTAAGTGTTAATAATAATAATAATGTCGCCCTAGCCGACTTTCGACCACTGCGGTCACCTCTATAGGCACTAGCCAACTGCCTAGGACACATTATAGTGCACTCCCTGTTCCCTCATTCTTCTATTCCGATTGGACGGCAATTCGACAATCGACATGACCGGAGAAATAAGGCGCGAAACCGACTGCGTAACGTGCTCTCCGAGGCACGGGGATGGAACACCGCCAGCACCCTGACTTCGGGCTGTTGTTAGAAATCAAACAATCTCGGGATACGGACTCGAAGCCAGCACGTGAAGGTTGCGGTTTAACATGTTCACCACTAGACCACGGGGCAGGCACGAAGTATTACAGTTATGAAAACATTAGGCCTTACTAAATACTGAGTGATGATGATGATCTCATGACACCTGCGTTAAGTGACAGCTATTACGTCGCGTTTCACGCAGTTTGTGAGTAGCCCATTGGGGAACGAGGAAGAATGGGTGAAGGGAGTCCACGCATCCAGTAGTAGCCACCATATGGTTCCGACTGCTTGTTTGTCCTCATATACTATAAAAAAACCTACTGACCGATGGCATGGTTAGATGCCGGCGTATGATAACGAGTGTTTCGATACGACTGTACAACAAAAAACGTGAGTACCCTCTGCAAATAATATTCCCATGATTTATTTTATTATATTTTAATGTGTTAAAGATAAACTGCTTACTCTCACGATATAAAATGTAATTGCCTTCTCTTATGGGAATTTTTCACTAGTAATTTTATACATTTCTAATTTTAATAGGTCTTTGTATAAAATATCGTGGGACGCGTGTTTTATCTGTTTACGCAAAACGCGTGGTTACATAATGGATGGGGAATAAGAATCAAACGTAGGGAATCAAAAACGGGTGGGGTGGCCGCAACTCTATATAACAGACTGCTATATAGAGTTGCGGCCACACCGCCCGTTTTTGATTCCCTACGTCCTCCATATTTCGCTGCAATGCAACCAACCGTGACATTACTTCTCTAGCCTCGAATGAACGTATCAGGCTATCCTTCTACATGACGTCTCTCCTACACGTACCTTATCCTTCGACCGGACTTAAATACACGAGCTTTATATCTATGTCTTTACCGCTGAAGAGATGGATCCGGTAGTTTTCGAATCACTAAACGATAGATTATCGCCCATTATTAGTCATTAGTATCAATAACCCGGTTAAGCTCAGGCTACGTTTGCGCGTCAGTGGTATGAGGGCTTCCATCCGCGTCCATCCAGTGTCCTCCACACTACATACCGTAACCGAAAATTGTGACGTCATAGACGCCAAGTACACTGCCGTAACCTATAATGAATATGACATCATCGGCGTCAGGTGCATGCAGTACGCTAGTGTACACTCACTTCCAGTGCCGTGCACCTCGACCGCGCCGGCGCCGGCCGCCAGCAGCAGCCCCAGCAGCGCCGGCCACGCGACCCAGTCGCACGCGTGCCGCATCACGTCGCCCCGCGTCGCCACCACATGTCCCGACCTGCAACAACACACGCACTTACTAACGAAATACCGCATCCAAATCCGATCAGGAGAAGACCAGATAGACACTCAAATGCACACATATGTGTAGCGACACATATAAAACACAAAGATGACAAAAAATAATAAAAAAGCTTCTGTAATTAATTCGTCAACTTTAATTAGAAGCTTCAACCATTGAGGAACGCCATTAAATTCACTTGAACATTAGGTTACCAGATGAATTGATGGAAACCACTCACACACACAATTGAAACGTGTGTACAATATTCATCCTCTTTTGTCGAAAATTTGCAAAAACATTATACATACTCCACATGCATAACAAATAATAACAATAAAATCACGTGTATTGTTTTAAATGCATCGTTTGCATGTAAGTCGTGTTATCAAAAACCACTATTTTCTGGTACGTACTGCGCTGCAAATTGGCATAGGCGGTTAAGTTTGGTGTTATTGGTGACGATTATAGTATCAAAGAGATGATCCACAGAGAAGACGTCGAGTTTGGACTTGATTAATTTGTCCCAAGTACATTTGGATAATGTCCAGGTAGAAGCTTGTTGTTGAAATGTCGTTTTTTCTTTTTATTTATTTTCGAGGCGAGCTCCTGTGGGCGCTGCAGTGACACACCACATTAAATTATACGGGCGCGTCAGACGAAAGCACTCACAAGTGTCGAACAGAAATGCCCAGTCCCGCTGTGACGAATTTACACTTAACTTCGCTTATATTCTTTCACTGGCAGCACCCCGCGGTTTGACCCGCTTAACTCCCAATTCTATTCGTCATAGCGTCATGGTATGTAACCTATACCATTCTCATTTATGTACCTATTATATATAAATCAAAAGATTTTTTTCTCAAATTCGGCTCGTGGTCCCAGAGTTTAGCGCGCCCAAACAAAATCCTCAACTATATCATATATTAGAATACATTGTCTTGCCCTTATTCTTTTAAGATCAACCTAAACACACCCGTAGCAGAACACTGACATTATGATAAATAAAAGAGAGCTCGACGTAATTGTAAAGCCAAATTGACAGTAATGAGAGACCCATTATTGTCCATTGCTGAATGACCACGTCGGCGGGATCCCCTAACGCTGATATGAAAGCTCTCTAAAAAGGGCGTTTATAATAAAAAATCTTTGTATTTATTACTTTAACGCTAAAAGATTTTGCAGATTGACATTGAGAAGGTCTTTCTTCTTTCTGTTATTACTTGCTTATGCTGCTAATTCTTTCTTTAATTACTCGCCTATTCTGCTAATTCTCAATAGGTCTGTCGTTTGAATCCGTTGAAGAAAACCGCATGATAATCCGGTAAGTAGATAATGAGAAAAACGATCAAACACAGATTTTGAGAACTTTTTTTATAGTATGTATGTATGTATGTATGTATGTATGTACTGAGAACTTTTTTATACTCTCAGTCTCTATTATTTATACTATCATATTATATGTAACCGGATGGATCGCACATATCCACAATTTTAAATCCTACCCAAACAAGTCAATTTATTGACTTGTTACTTTAAAGGTGATACAATTGGGGGGAGGTGAAAAAAGGCAACGCATCGGCATAATAATTATACTCATCTATATGGGCGTCGTTGGTCGTAGAAAGGTTCTGATTGCTCGTTTGTCCCTTTATACTATTAAAAAATTTATAAACAAAAGTTGCTTGATCAAGTTTTATGAAATGGCAAAAGATCACACAATTTATAGCACGCAAACAACATGTAGTTTGAATACACGCTACTGTCCAACATAAATAGAGGCTTTTATATTTTATTTGTCTAGAGTCTAGACTAATTGGCAGTAAAGGAGTGTTCCGTGTGCGTATAGCTACAGTTTTAAACAGTATGTATAGTTTTTTATTTAAAACTAGCGGTCCGCGCGGTTTCGCCCGTGAATAACGCAGACGGGACATATAACATGTGCATGTGAAATGCAATGTAGGTTGGAGTTTTTATACATAAATGCTAGCCAGAATGCTTTAAATTATGTTTGTTTAAAGCACGACAATAGCACATCTTAACAGCAGTTCCCTGATAAATAGGGAGAAAGGACACATCTATTATATTAGACTAACATCACCCCGCGGTTTTATCCATGTACTTCCGGTCCCGTAAGTTGTGGCGTCACGTCACGGCATGTAGTCATAGCCTACCTCGACAAATGGACTATTGGACACAAAAATATTTTTCAACAGGTGCTAGCAGTTCCTAAGATTAGTGCGTTCCAACAATCAAACTCTTCAGCTCTATATTATTAGTATAGAAGTATAAATATTCTGGCTCCGAGTGAGATACGTTCAAAAACTCAAAAGCGGTATGGAGAATGAATTGTTGTTTGCACATTTTCACGAACACACTTATGCAGCCACGGATAGTGCATAGATTTACACAATTACGGTCATAAAGTATGAATGAAAGCACTTCAGATGACGCGCAATCCACTTGCGTAAGCGAACTAGTATTAAGCCCGCCTTACACCATGTCGCGTACATTCTCTTATCTACGAGGGTGGATCTAAAAGTTCGTGGCCTAACCTACATAGAGCTATGACATTTTTTAAATCTACCGTCATTTGCTAGTATGTGTCATATTGATTTATTGTGCGCAGTTTCATACCTCTATAAAAAAGGCCTTTCACCAAAAGTCATCCATCAAGATATGGTGAGCACTTTGGGGGAGTCTGTTCCATCGTATTCCAGTGTCAAGAAGTGGGTAGCTGAGTTTAAGCGCGGTCGTGAGAGCATTAAAGATGATCCTAGAAGTGGAAGGCCTACATCCTCTACCACGAAAGAAAACATTGGCAAGATAGCTGAGATAACAAACATTAGTTATGGCGGGGTGCAACACATAATAACGGAAGAGTTGGGGTTCCATAAGGTTTCTACTCGCTGGGTCCCGAGGTTGTTTTCAGCTGAACAAAAACGAGTCCGATACACAATTTCGCGAGACTGTTTGGAACTTTTTGAGACTGATCCCGAGGACTTTTTGTCTAGATCTGTTGCCATGGATGAAAGTTGGTTCAACACCATTCTCCTGAATCAAAGCAACAATCCAAACAGTGGAAAAGCTCAGACTCTCCTACACCGAAAAAGGCTAAGGTCGTTTTTGTTGTTGTCGCAGTTTTGTGGACTAACAAAGTCATGTTTTTTGGGATGCGAAGGGCATTATTTTTGTAGATTATTTACCGAAAGGTCTAACTATAAATTCTAGTTATTATTGTAACCTTTTACGAAGACTCCGGGAAGAAATAAAAGAAAAAAGGGAGGGAATGTTGCATAAAAAAGTTTTGTTTCATCAAGACAATGCACGTGTTCACACTTCGGTTAAAACAATGTCTGTAATCCATGATTGTGGCTACGAATTGCTGCCCCACCCACCTTATTCGCCGGATTTAGCACCCTCGGATTATCATTTATTTCCAAATAAAAAAAAAAAACATTTGGGTGGCTCGAAATTTTCGACCAAAGATGAGGTGATAGTCGCAGTAAACGATTATTTCGCCGACCTTCCGGAGTCTTTTTTTTTTCGAGGGGATAAACAAGTTGCAGGTCAGGTGGAAGAAATGTGTTGAACTAGATGGAGACTATGTCGAAAAATAAAAATAAATTTAGATCAACTTTTCTTTCATCTTCTTGGTCGGGCTTAGAACTTTTAGATGCACCCTCGTATATAGTAAAAGTATAAAGCTGAAGAGTTTGTTCGCCTCAATTTATACTCAGGTAATACTAAAAAATCTTTACACTTAGATAGCTATTAGTGACTACATATCACTTAATGTGCGCCAAACGTGGTAATAAATGTTAAGAGAGGACCTTAATCTACTACTTGATGTTACCAAATAAAAATTAAACGTGTTTAAAGTGGCCTTTGTTATTAGTTATCGTTGTTCAGTATTTGCGTGAAAAAATAACAAACATTCATACATTTACTGATGATATAAATGGGGAAAATTGTATGTATGAAGGAGAATATTTTGATATCGCTGCTTCAAAAAATCCGAATTGCAACAACTGATAAAAAAATCTGTTTATTTCGCAAATTATTACACAAGTGTTTCAACATAATTATCTTTGCACAACGTTTGATTCGTTCATTAAATGTACTTGTTATAATATGGATAATATAAAGGACGTACAGAGGTGAAACTAATGTTAAATTATTCGCTTGCGTTTCACAATTCAGCTGCATCGCGGCAATCAGTCAGCCTCCTTAAAATGTCCACTGCCTCTTAGATCATGGAACGCGAAGGCCGCCGATCTCCTGCTACAAGTGTAAGGACTGAAGTCAGTAGACATTATTGTGATGAAGTTCGTGTTTGGGAAGATTGTATCTATCGGAAACTTAACTTTATTCATAGGCGTTATGTGACGGCTATGCTTTTGTATTTCTGTGTCTGTAAAATGGTAAGAAAAAGTAGTTTTATTGTAATGTCTAACATTCGGGTAAACTTAAGACATCAAAATGGTAAGTGCCCTGTATGGTTCGTTTTTTTACTACTCTATGCTGAAAGAATTTCCAGTGCAGCTTCATGGGTTACTATAAGACACGCCGGGCGACTGTCTAGTTGAGATTGTGGTCGATAGTGCTTTTCCGCAGATGGGAAAAATGCATCACGATATTTATTTAAGATTAGCTAAAGTAGGCTCACGTGCGGCAACTGAAGCTGGCCTTGCATTGTCGCGGGGGCTGGAAGAGCGGGAGGTACGACTCGCGAGCGTTGTAACATAACCGGTACGGTGGTTTTATTTGAGCACGAAATTGCGTAAGGCACTGGAATTATCTCCTATGACTGCACTAACATCATCGTTTTGACTATTCGGTGCCGAACGTGAGTGTTGTTGTCTGTCATGATGTGGTGATTGTGGATTGAGTCGAATTCCTCAGACGGGGTGTAGTGTACCTGCACCGCGGCTGTGGTGATGTATCTGTTTCAGTTTTGTTCTGTTGTATTACAATTGTCATAATTTGATAGTCCTCATCGATCAGAACGTGTCTGGCCAAACGCCTCACATTTGTAATGCAGTTGGGATTGTAGTCCGCTGCCTTAATGACGAGAGGATAGCATGAGCGGTAGCTCGATCGAAGTGTCAACATTTATGGTTCGTCCGGGTTTGAGTCAAGAATGGCAACGCCTCGCCATTTGTGAAGCAATTCACCGCCTTGTCGTAGTCAGTTAACTCTAAAAATCAGATATGGGATCCTCCATTAATTAGGCGAGATATGGTTCTTGAGAGCCACTGAATAGGTACGGTGGCCCACACGAGTGATGATGCCATTTTTTTCCAATTTTGTTATTAGAAACAATAACGTGATATTTGCGTAGACCCCCTATCTCCGCAACGTCCTCAATGCATCACGCAATAAATTAACGAACCGTAATCAGACCAGTTCACCAGCTCTATAATAATAAAAATGCTATGTGTCAGCTCCAACTGGCGGCTCGAGTTTCATCATGATTGTGAAGTCAATGAGACGCAAGCGACACAAGCGCGGAAAGCGAGTGTAACACTTCGACTGTTGCACGCGATCTTACGGCTTCAGACTTATTTTCATACTAGTCCTGTTTTTTATTTCCACCTGGTGGCGTGGGACTCGCGGACTAAACCGAATACCCACTAAAACTCTAATCCCATCCATCTAACCATCGGCCTATGTGGAAGTGCCGCGAAGGTAAATCTCCAATACACAAAATGCCGCGATTTACCACCACTCTCAAGTCCGACCATGCTGTACGTAAATGATATCTCATTAAAAACATGTTATTTCTGTTTGTGAATGTAAATCATTTCCAATCAGCGTAGAACTTCCAAGAACCACGACGTGAATTATCAGGCATTTGGGACCGACATTTACATAAAATCAAATTGCGCACTTCCTTTTGACAAGTACTTTACGATGTTAATAATTTAATGCGACTCATTCGCGATATTCGTGGGATGAGTTTTAATTGGGTCCATAGAATCGATAACTTATTAGTTGTCTATCCCGAATGTGCTGTTTTATCACCCGAATGTGTCAGAAGGATAATATACTCGATTATGTGTATGTATCACCTAATCTATAAATGTTTGTAGAGTAGGCATCCCTTGGAAGAGCAAGAACGGCTTGATTGATTTAAATATATGAGGTGTCGTTAGATTTGTCTTGCTGACGCCAGTGACAGTATATGCATGAAAATAATAAGCCATAAACAATACCGTGATTGAAAAATATCTTAAGTAAACCGTCAGTATTACCTGTTACTGTTATTATAAAAAAATGGATAAGAAGTTTGCTTAAAAAAAAAAATTAGCGAAACGAGTCCCCTAGGACAATGACCGTACCCTTTAGGCCTCCCTGAGACAGCCGCACAGACAGCACAGTCTTGTTAGTAGTTTTTTTATTTTGAGACGGAGTCCGAAAAATATACCTTAAAGAGGTAAACACAAATTGTGCTTTGGATATGAATTCAACTCGATTCACTTTTTAAGCTATAAGAGGCAAACGAGAAGTTGGGAGCCTTTTGATGCCTACCGGCGCCCATTGATATCCACATTGTAACACAGATGTGTTGCTCTCCTACTCTCCCTCTCCTGTGGTCGGTGTTGTATTTTATATCGTATTTAAATAACGTTTGTTCTCCCATCTCCAGCCCTGCCAATGAGCCTACCCGTGTAGGCATACTGCGCTAGTGAATCTCGATCAGAGGTCTAGCGGCTACGTGTTTCCTAATTGATATCTGCCGCGGATCGCCGTGGGAACTGCGGGGGCTCCCACGATAATTACAGCCAGCGTCTTCGTGCCATTTCGACTGCAGTGTGTAAGTTGTACGTTCCGCGGTGCCTGTGAATGAAGTGCGTTATTCAATGAACGTTTTTTACGCACCACCGCGCCGCCATCGTGTAACTCAAACCTCACTATTGCGTATCTCATTATTTACATACCATGCGATGTTATGCACTATGCGCGGTATGTATGTCATTGGATATTATACAAATAGTTAAATATGTGTTACACTATTATATTAATAAAAGGCGCGAACGAAGTGGCAAACGATTAAATTGGAGATACATAAGTTTATGAGTAGGGGAACTACAGAACGCTAATATTTTGATATAACATGCATTAGCTCTTATTATTTTAACTAAATAAAACGTTGTGCAAACAAACACTACGGTATGCAAACAAACACTACGGTATGCAAACAATGTTACTACTTCTGTAATACAAAATATGCGACACTGTCAAACATATCATAATGTCATACGTATGTCATAACGTACGTCACTTAATTTTACTATACGTATACAATAAAATTAAATGGCGTACGTAAAAAGGTTCTACTGTTAAGCTTCATTGAAAGTAGAATGTTTTTTTTAAGTTATGATCGAACTTCGATCTCTGGGCCTACTACTTAGTATATACCAGTGATAGCACTGGTATATCCCTTTTAACATTTATCAATGTGATAATTTACCAAGCACTTTTGTCACCGAGCCGTCAAACGCAGAAATATAAAACCCCAGAAGAAGTAACTAGAATCAATATAATCAACTTTATAGATGAATAATTGTAAGTTTATCACACAGGCCATGACCTGGACAGCATTCTTTATTTTACTAAAATATTCTCGTATGAAAACACTAGCAGGTGTGATGTATTATCAACATGGTCTTGTGTCAAGATGAACTCCACGCAAAATTCGAATCGCGACTCTTTATTCATTTAGGTTAAACGTTGTTGTCGACTCGTTGGGTTATAAGCTGTATCAGTTAGGTGAATAACCGAGGACTTTATGTGACTCATCTATAACAAGAACCAAAGGATAAGTGGTCTTTTGCACATAGATCAAAATCTCAGGTTTTTTGTATAGTAAGTATAGGGCAGAAACAGCAAACGGTGCGAATTTGGTGAACGACGATACACTGCCCCCTCAAACACGACAGAGATTTTCAGCAGACCAACGAAAAATAATATATTATTTATATTTAATATATTTAAAATAGTAGGCTATTGAAGTTGGAAAGTGTAGACTATGGTGTGACATGCAAGGGCTGTGTTAGTACGTGTATGTACCTTGTTATGGTTGCTCGACCGTTAGCACGTATCTGCTTATCTACCTGACACGTCACCGTGACGCCAGCGGCGCCGGCGTCCCACTGACGATTCACTTTACTGGTTACATACATTTTTTATCTCAGATATCGCACAATCCTAATATTAGAATAGAATTACTGTGTATACAGTATATTTTCACATTGAACACTTTTGCAACATAGTATAAATGACAGCACTAGTTTCGCGCGGACTCGCAATTCGCAAACAGCCTGTCTGCAAATGGTATGCCTAAAACCGTCTACTAAAGAACTCGTGTCGAATGCTCTTGATATATATACTAATCACTAATTTGTAAGAGTCTATAATAATGTTATGCTGCATTGCCGAAGAATTGGACTGGCACGACCGGGGTGGTTTTTCTCGCTCTCACGATAGCGCCGTAAAGTGACTACTTTCAGTGAGTAGCCGGCAGCACATTGGTGGGTGAAGGTAGGCACTACCAATGCTGCATATGAGGAGGTAGTGTCACCGAGGAGATACCTCTCGCTCTCATAATACCGCTGTAAAGTGTCATCTTCAGTGTCGCGTTTCGTGTGGTTTATGAGTTTCCAGTGGCCCAATGGAGGGGGGGAGAGTTAGGAGGGCAACGCATCGGCATAGGAATTATCTGGATGTCCATAGTCGTAAAAAAAGCTCTGATTACTCATTTTCACCCCTATTCTATAAAGAAATGAATATTCTGCTGATGGAGTAGGTAATTTTTTATTTTCACTAGCGACTGTAGAACACCCACCATTAAACTGTACTATATATTTTGTCGGATGGCCAATAATCTAAGCACTAATCTATTTTGTACAGAGATATTAACCCCCTGGAGCTCAGAACCACATGGGGCCTTTGAATAAAATTTGAAATTTTGCACGCCGACATATTTTAGAAGAACTCATCTTGACAGGATGGCTTTTATAGAAGACAAGACTTATTTGATATACTGTCGTTGCGCGTGTAAAATTAGCTATGTGTTTTTTACACACTTTACAGGAAGTGTAAAAAATTGACCATCTCAAAAGTTACCTAAAGTATTTGAACAATTATTATCTCTTTAAATATTGCATTAAACACATAGCTGTTTTTACAGTACGCGTGTATTGAGAAAACAGTAAAAACTGAATGAAAAAGCGAAAACCACCAAGAAATACAGCGATTTTTGCACGCGCAACGAGGATACGTAGTTTTGTTATACATTATTTTGTGTACATAAACTTTTAAAGAATGTGTGTCTTGTTAAATTAGTTTTCTGTGTAATATGTATTTTTGTGCACAATAAAGAATCATTCATTCATTCATATCAATACCTATTTTTCTTTGAATTTGGGCTGCAATAGTCAAGGTAAATGCGAATATATTTAACAGCCTTCACGATATTGTCCCAAAAATAATAAAATAAGCACACTCATTTATCGTTTCCTGTTGTTAAAGCGAGCTTACACGAACACGTGGGTAACGTAGCTTTACTCGAGAATACGAGACAAGGAGGGGAGATATACCTCGGATGCGTCACACTGGGGGTGGAAGCGAGACGAAGTGCATAAGGCGTCATTGTCAAACAGTAAACAGGTAGGGAAGGGAGTCAGTTTCCCGCGCTGGATTCCAAGTTGTTTACGCGCTATAGCGTGGCGGACGAGGTTGACGACCGCGTGCCGCACCACGCCGCCATATTTTTGGAAAATAAATAATATAACAGCGCAACGCAGCACGATCGATCGGCCGGGAGCCAGTGCGACGGCGCAATGTTGATGGCCAAAACATTGCATCCCCGCCCTCGCGTCTTATCTCGCGAGAGAACTCCACGGTTCCGGGTCAAACACTAGCGGAAGACGGCGTGAAAACATTCCGAGGATGATTAATCGATACTGAATATAACGGTGGAGGTGTATTATATGATATTAAGACTGACTATGATGTGGTTCACTTTCGACGTTCATGTTACAAGATATAGCAAATATAACGTTCAGCACTATTCTATGACGCATCAAACAAAAATAACGATATGAATAGCAGTATAACTGATACTGTAATTCCTTTCTCTTGGACCTTAGGGGAGCTAAGAATCTTCGAGAATCCGGAACATCATGACCGTAAAATATAAAAAGAGACATTTCATTATATTGATTAATTAAGTATTACCTCTAATGTTATACCTACATCCTCTGCGCCTTTGCCCGTGAATAAATTATACACTAGAACCTTCCTTGGGAATGGCTCTATCAATGTGCCATTCCCAAGGTGGAAACCGCATGGTCGCAAATCTACTGAACCGTCGCAATACTACCGAAAAAAAACCGCAAATATACCGAATATATTTATTCAGTAGATTTTGAGAAAATCGATCACACATTCAGCCAGGTTTTAGGGACTGCTACAAGGCGGTGGCTTCCTTCTGCGAGACAGTCATGTCCCAGAAGGAAGCCGACGAGCGGGTGAGAGAGGAGGCTGCCGACGCGGCCTCCCCCCGCCGACGACGAATGGGGGTACGAAAGAGGCGCTATCTGCAGCGCCTTCAGTAGTGCCCCTGTGTTCCGTGTCGGGCCGGGATGGGAACCCGGTCCACTTCCAATGACACGGCGTCGTGGGGACTGTCTTAGAGTAGCCGGACAGTCTCCGAGGAGGTGAAGTCTGGCCTTTTCGCCGAGGCCAGCCTGTCGCTGAAGGGGTCCTGTTGCCTGCAGATCCGGGACCCTCCACTTATAGCGGCTGATGGCTCCCGTAGGGGTTTAGTTGGTATTGCTACCCAATGGCTGAGTCCAACATAGGTCTGGGGGTCTACCCGGGCTCCCAGGTCTCATGCGTAAATGCATTCCCCTTCGTCACCAAAAAAAAAAAAAAAGGTTTTAGGGACTGTATTTTCATACTAAGTGTAGATAGATACAGTCAATGGATGCAAACATCGATACTCGAGTCTATTCATGTCCGAATGCGCATAAATCGTGTAAAAACTCAAAAAAGCTCAAAAACATAACATAATAACCGTATACTAATTCGACATGTGCGTCATTCGTGCGTGTAAACGCTCCCATAAGGTTCTACAAGACGACAGATAACCGAAATATGTGCGCTTATGTGTCTTAAAAATGCCAAGTAGCTTATGATTCAATTATCCTATCCCCGTGAATTAATTAACCAAGCGCTAGTTACGGGCCTCTCGTGCATTTATTCACGACACATCCTCCATTGCAAAACGACGCAAAATCCGACTTGGTACGGCCAGTGTCCGGATAAAACCCTACTCAAAATTATGTGTTAATTTAAAAAGAATAAGCGTATTTAATTGCAAGGTTAGTCAAGCACGAACAGATAAATGTCTTTTGTAAACCCAAACATAATTTTTTTTCATGGCCCAGTACCTTAAACTAAGTTTATAAAAAGTAAAATCTTGTCTAAATTATAACGTTGTTGAGTTGTTTCAATTAATATAATAAAGGCTATTTGGTAATAAAATTATACAAGCAATTCAACAAAAAATCCAAGAAGCTCACACACACACGTATGAATTCATTAAATTGCTTTACAAAAATATTCCGTTCCATGCGAGTTGTGTGGGTAATGTAGTAGTTATAATTTGTAGTTAATTAAATAATATAATACGAGTACATTCCTTTCGCTAATTATTTTCCAAGCTCTACTAAATACTAAATACCTCTAAATTCTTATAACCTAATCCGATTGTCTTTGAATATCCTACAATGTGGTCCAATGGGTTTTTACTTTTTTCACAATTTTTCTAGATATTTTATAATATCGCCGCTTCTTTACCATCACGGCCTGTGTGTGACGATTGCCGGTGACGATTTTTTTATAGTATAGAGGAGTAACGAGACACCGAATCCTTTTGAGGACAACTGACGCCCATACACGTCCACGTTCACAGATCCGCGGACACATTCACTCATGCGGAAACGTTGACCGCCTATCCTCGTACCTTCCAATGGGCCACTCGTTACTCACAAACCGCATGAAAAGTGGGGAAAATTCCTCCTTACATCCAAATACACAGCCACTGCATAACTATTATGCTTATTTATTTTTATTTTTTTTTGCATCTCCCGTGTCATGTTGCAGGCAGATTTCACTGGGTATTCGGTTCAGCCGCGTGTAGGTCTGGTGGCAGTGCGTAAAGAGATTTCCCCGCGAAACCCAAAACAAAAAATTATACGTCCCACGCGTGGGCATAGCTCACGCCATTAAGATGTAAATAATGAAAGAGAGAACCAACGAAACGAATTTGCACCATTTGACGCCATGAGCGGAACTGCGTGTGTATGTCATCTTTAAAAGTTAGCGAGCTGACCATGATCACGTCATTATCATAAAGAAAAAGTGAAATTATCATTGAGGATAGAGTGAGAGACTTATCAACATTTTAACATCTACTTATATGTGCCCATGCGATTAGCGGAGAACACACCGTTTTTTTTATAATATGTATAGGGCGACAAAGAGGAAATGTGAAGTACAATACAAACGCCCACAAATGTCCGCATTATTGATACATATATATTGCATCATGCACATACGTTGCTCTCCTTTCGTTCTCCCCTCCAATGGGCTACTTACAAACCGCACGAAACGCGACAGCTTAGCTGTCACTCGGCGCGGTCATCTGAGCGAGACGTGTTCCTTGGAGATCGAAATAGTAATCAAGAACACAGATTTGCCCATTTATTTACTAATTCTAACAGGTCGATGATAATGATGAAAATATTACATGCTATTGCAATCGAATCGGACCGGCACCGATTAAACAGTCCCTCACCTAATATGGCCGTCAAGGGACAGCTACAGCTGCCGTTACAATGTGTGGCTCGTGAGTTTCCGGTAGGACAATCGGGATTGAGGAGAAATGCTTCTGTGAATCCTCTCGGGATGTTAGTGGGCGTCGGTACTCTGTAGGCGCCCCAAGGCCGCCGCTTAAAATATTTAAGTTTACTACTTGTAGGTATGTAATTTAGTATCAAATTGGAATCAGTCGAAATTGAAAAATCACTTTTTTACTTTCGCTTACGTTTCAACGGGTTTTAAACTTATTAATGTTATAATGTAAAAATTTGGAAACAAAGATAAGTTGCTTGCCGGCATTTTCGTTTTTGCCAAATATAATACGACTGAAAGACTTGTTACCTTCGCTGGTCGAGTTTCTATCACTTAAAATTCATCTTGAATACTAAACGTATCAGTTAAGCGTTGTAGAGTATAAAAACAACTCACTGTTTATAGATATCAATATTTACATCGCATTGAAACTTGTCTACAAAACAAGCGACATCCTTGACAAGTGACAACCATCTTGTTGTAGCCAGTAAGAAAAAAATATCAAAACGAATTCGCCAATGTCTATATACAATAAATCAATCGTAATCAAAATTATAAATATATGATACTTCCTAGTATGCCCTAGGTCGTATTATACATATTTAATTTTATATGCTTACATATGATATTAGTATTTATCGTCGGTTATTTCTACTCCCAAATATCGAACATGATCCAAATATTGACAAGAGATGAGATAGATATACTGCACATCAGGTCGAGTCTGTAAACAAATCCAGCGTGCCTCTCGCTCTATCTCATTGAAATTATTCATTCAATAAATTTTAAATGTCATCATATACAAACAATTTTCATTGAAAGTAAATAATTTATCATACTGATGTATATCCAAAGTGAACATAATTTAAATATCATCTTAATACTTTTCACAGAGTACAACAAAAACACAAATATTTTTTATGCTATGTCGTGTTCATTAAAAAGGAGAACTTTTGTTTTTCTTTGCAGAGTATAAAATATTATCGATTATTTATATTCTTAAAAGCGATAAAATTTGATTACATTTATTACGTAGTTACATTTGTATTGTTGTAATTCAAAGAATACGTAGCTCTTCAGCTATGCCACGATTCCGATACAACGCACTGCCGATGCCGCGGCGTAGAGAAGGGCAAAGTTGTTTACACCCTAGTACCACGTGGTGAATGATTGTATACGTTATCACGTGGGCCACTACATTTACACCTGTATAGTAAAATAAACGCGCAATTGTAGACAACACACGACACTGCTGAACCAGATTAGTAAATAATCAGATTGAATATGTTACCTGAGCCCGGCGCCAGTCGTGACTACGTATCTGTTGTTCACAAATCACTACTAGTTACTACAATTATAAGTTTGATAAGCAATATTTTTCACTTCGTCACAGACACAGGCACTGATGTATAGTTTATTGAATTAAGTTATCACAACACTATTGTATATAATATGTATATACACGGCGTGTACGCGAAAAAAATGAGACAACACACACGAGTTAACACAATCAACGCGCGCGAACGACTGGTAGCGGAGGGAAGAGAAGCGGCGTGCGCGGGGCTACGCCGTCGACCCAGTTGAGGAATGCGGCTCGCCCGTTCTCTCATACTTTTTTTTATCCGTCCAGTAGGGCGCAAGGGATCGCGACCAGTGTCGGCTCTCAACGAACAAGACAACCTACTCGTATTCTACCATACACTATATATATATACCCACAATACGCACACCTACTTGCCTACAATCAATTAAAAAAACAGTACTTTATGAGTAAAATTATTGTTAGTACATGTCATATTACATTTTGAAAAGTGTACTTTTTATCTGTAGTATTTTATGTTGGATTTTAAATCCGATTAATAATTAAATCTTTGCGATGAAAATAAAAAAATAATTTTGTATACTTAGGTAAATAATCGCTTAATTTAAATATTGTAAACTTATTTCATATTTGTAAGTAGCCACCAACCAATTAGGTAAATTGGCAGTGATTGTTGAGTTAAGGATAGGTAAGTTCATAGTAATAACAATCCAAATTCTTAAATTGCGCACGGCTGCTTTGGCCGTTACCTGTGTGAGGTTGTTCGGATCGAGTCAACGCCGTCCTGCCATCTATGAGGTGAGGCTCGTGATACGGCTCGAAATACTTTAGTCCAATGTCCTGCCTGGTAACAAAAACGGGGAATTCTCGTTGCTGTGATGGGAGCAGACCTCTCGATGCCAGCATTAATTAGAGGCATGCTAAGCAGTGAAGAAGCCAGGAATGCAGCCGATCGCTTCGCAAGAAATACTATGAGGGACAAGCGAGAGGCGGAGCGGCTGAGAGAAGTGGAGCGACTGAAAATATCTGAAAATCAGTCTTTGAGAAGTCCAAGGCGTGAAATGCGAGGCGCGCTGCCTTAGGATAGGCCGCAGGGCGACGGCTTGGAGAAGTGGTCGCTTGCTCAAGAAGGCCTGTCTTGACGGTGTTCTGTGTGTTTGCTACTACTACTCCTGGTCATCTTCGCAGATGTTCTGCGAGGGCTACGGGCACCGATGCGAACCTCATAACCCGGGGGGGATCGCGAGGGGACAACTATCCCTTCGGTGAAGGGGCCGTAATTTGTGTGTTTGAGTATACCTCAACGTAGTTAAGGGAGCAAACCTCCCGTGATGAAGGCAATCCCCCAGAGGCACCCACTGGTAGAGTCGCGGTCGTATGCCACCGCTTTCCCGTGACTCCTCCATTGGTGGACGAGTAGGAACACCGCTGGGGCTTAGTGGGTAGGAGGAGCACGTTTCCCGTCTCTCGAGTCCCACGTACCCCCCAGGACACCCCCGACCCGGGGGCATGCCGAAATGCATTCCCCAGCGAAAAAAGAATTAAATTGCAATATAAGTGTTCAATATTATTTAGCTACGTAACTCATACATTAACATTTTATAAAGTAGTCAAGCACTTTCCAATGTACGGCACATAGGCTATTTAAGAAGCACTCAAAAGAATTTACATAATTATATAACGATCACATTTGTTTGTAATGCTGCTAATATCAAATAATTACACCACAACAATCTTCCCTGATCAAGGCAAAAGAATCGTCTTCACCTTAAGGAATCGGAAGGTTTATATTTTATTTTGAACTAAACTATACTAAAGATTATAAATATTTGTAGTCTACAAATGACCTTTCATCCTCCATTGGGATTTGGATTCCTCAGATGAAAGACATCCCATTTATAAGCGCGATGAAAGGTGGTGGTCACGAGACTGACTTTGTCATGCCGACCCGATCCATCTACAATCTACAACAATGACACTGCGTTTTAAAATAATACTATATATTGATCTGAGCTTATCACAACTTAATATTATGTTGCTTACAGCCCGTAGAATTTTTATAATATGCTTATTTTTACCCGACTGTGTAGGGAGGGTAATATCATTCGAGCATACATATGTAACACACATGCACATCAGTGCATATTACATATGTATAGATATGAATGTAGTTGATTCAAAAGCATCAGAGGCAATATAGATTTAATTTAATCACCTATCAGACTAAACTATTTTGCACATTCTCAAACGTCTATTTTCTCATTTACATTGGAATAAAAGCTCTAGAATGATTCTCGCACTTCGTTTTCTTATCGAATCACTAGCGATCCGAGCCGGCAACGGCCGTGAATAACTCACGGGCGTTTATACACTTTATACACTTCCCCGAGAATCGCTGCATGTCACAAAACCGCATGAATATCCGTTTAGTATACCTTAAGCAAATCGATCACATACAGACAGACAGCTTTTGCGAACTTTGTTTTATAATGTGTATAGATTTATGCGCGTGCCAGTATAATCGTGATATGTTTTGTAGCCGTTTTTATTACTACTTTTAGTATTTGCACTCGTGTTGTAAGTACCTTGACTTTATTTTAATAGGAAAAGTAGTATATTTTAACACGTACTTTTCCATTATTTTATTGCCAGTCACCACGTGCAAAATATTGTGATACCGATAAGTATTTTTTTCTAAATTGGTGACATTATTGAAATGATTTAGTTTACTTTACCTGCACTGGTGTTTAGGTGTACTGACAGACGAAATACGCTTTTAGGTTCACTAAATTACACCAACAAGTTCGATTAGATTTTTTTCTGTATCGGTATTGAAAAGGCGGAACAATCTCCAAATTTTTATAACATATTTGAGGAAACTCCGATCTCCCTGCTTTCACCACTTGGGAACTGGCATGAAGACGTGTTGTTGTTATATTTGAGCAAACAAACTGTTTTTAAATACCGACTTTTAAACAGTATACGGTCGTCGATATTCACTGTGCTGATGCCTCAGCTACAGCTAAACAGAATGTCCTTCTTTTTCCCATCCCTCCTCCTTTTTTCCAAAATTGCACGAAAAGCGATAGCAGGTATTACTATAATGATGGCGACATTATATTAATAATCCATAGGTAATCATGATACAAAATGAAGGTTCTGTTATTTACCATGAGAGGCACTAGGCTTTAAACACTATGTATTAAAAAACATAACAACTCCCAACACCCAAAGACCTCCACATAGCAGCTGTATAGCTGCCTTGCCCTCTTTCCCTCTTCCACCAATAAGCCAAATAGTACCCTCCGGTTTTTTATCCCCGCGGATAAAACCTTCACGATTTGAAAAACGTAGCGTGAGAGAGAGAGAGAAAAAAATCGCAGTGGAAGTTGTAGCTTCCTTTAGTAGGTGTAGGTAAATGTAATAATGAAAAATAATTAATTAATTCCGAATGAGATCATAACAGTCAAACAAGCGATTCTGTGAATCACTAGGTAAACAAGTAAAATTTGTTGGTCTCTGCTCTCTTACAGCATAGTGAATTATTCTTTAAATAAAATTTCGTATACTAAAGTTATCAAGGACTAGCAGCGCCACGCGGTTTCGCTCGCGTAGCTCTGGTTCTGTTGGTAGGGACGTGGTTACACTTATTCGTATTTATTCGGGTACCTGCACTATTTCATTCAAGCCTCGGGGCTTGCGAGCTCGGGCTCGTAGACAAATAAAGACAACCTAGAAACTCTAACAAACAGTGTAAGTATACATTACAATTTTTTACGGATTTTATCGCGGTTTATTTAGTTATTTAACTGGCCCGACGTTACAGAAGCTTTACAGCAACTATGACGACGGGTGGACCATTAAAACATCAACAATGTAAGTATTCGGTACCTACTAAAATTACTTATTGAATGAAAGTATCGAGTAATCACAAAAGCACGTCGAAAGGAAAAGTACTTGATACCACAAATTACCTACCTCATTGGCCGTAACGCCATGACGCTTCAATGTTATAGGCTATACACCATGGTGTATGAGCCTATAATATTTCTCATGAATGCAGCTATACTTATGAACATTTTTTCAAATCCAGATTTGAAAAAATATTTTTCTAGACAATAATGTTCCAGAGACTTTCTCGTTCAGTCGAAAATCTCTTGAACTTTATTGTATCCTAACAGTTGATTCACTGCCGCCCTACTGGTCGTGGGGTGTAGCGTAATGGCATAGGTAGGCCTTCTAATCAACGTCACGAAGCTATTATACATAAAACTAATTGTTCTAACCCGACCGACCCGGTTCAGAGGTTCGCGAGGTAAAATACACAAACAAACCAAATATATCTTCAGCTTTATTATATTATTATAGATTTATAAAATATAACATAATTAGCTTCATTATCATCACTATCATTATCAGTCCTTATCAGTCCACTGCTGGACATAGGCCTCTTTGACAAGGAAAAAAATTGGCTTGTCGTGTTTTGAGGTTTTCTTTCTAATTCAACTAAATAAATCAAATTTTATTCTTTCAGGCAAAGCTATCTAAAAAGCTTTCGAATAAAGCTGTACTTAGTTTCATTTGATTACAGTCTGGAATAATAATTAGTAAACTAAAAATGTAGCATACCACAAATATTATTCTTTTAGGAAAACTCCTAAATAAGGCGCGATACTGAGACGTTCCTAAATAATAATCTCCCTCTGAAATTATGTAATTAGGAGCAAGTTATGTTTTTTAGCATAACCACAAAGTGACGTTGACAAGGTTTTGAAAACCTCAGTAATACAGTTGTAGCATTGCGACTTCGGTCATTGTTCTAATGGTCAATCCTGGTGACACGGAGTAGGGATAGGAATGAGTGCAGGACAAAGTTATTTCAGATTTAGAACCCCATCCAATAAATTGAGTATAGTGCCTTGATCTCTATCAAGGTAGGTGGGACCTACTAGCTAGGTAGAATCACAGACATGTCCCTCCTCTAAACAAGTAACGATGTAATACTCGCTGCAAAATTACGTAGCCAACTAATATTGGGTCGAGCATTAGAGAAATACATGATACCAGTAGCATCCCTCAGTTTCACCCTCGTAACTCTAGTTTTTTTAGTCGTAGCGTCATGGTGTATAGCGTATAACCTTCCTTGATAACTGGACTGTTCTACATAGTAAGTTTTCAATTCGGGCCGTAGTTCATGAGATTAGCGCGTTCAAACAAACAAACTCTTTCAACAAAAACTTTCTCAGCTTCACACTATTAATCGGTGATTATTAGTCTGTGAATATAATAAAGATATTGTTGGTCTAATCTATCATCTAAAAATGTAACTACAGAACTCATAGGATTACTTTACGGGCACTGTTTCGTGTCATGTGAATTCAATATTGAACGGGAGAAATTAAAGCCATACACAATAACATACACACATAGTTTTTTTTTTATTAATACAACGAGCAAACTAGCAGTCGGAGCCACTTGATGACTACTGACGGCCATAAATATATGTATACTTGTTATGCGTTGGTTTCCTGTCCTCATTCTACAATGGGCAATCGGCGACTCATAAGCCGCACAAAACGCGGCACGTGTCGCTTTACGGCGGCATCATGTGAAAGGGTGGTACCTCCACCGTGGTGCCGGCCCAATTCGACTGCAATGCACTAAAATCTAATGGGTGTCGTTGTGCTGCTCGATGAGAAATACGATGGTGCGCGTGATGGCAGTCCACCGCGCCTATACTGCCCTGCTATTGACACTTGATGGAAGTATCTCTATTTCTCTCTTGATTTACATAAACACAAATACAAGGATATACGATTTCTTACTGAACTGTCATTCTAAAGCATTCGGAATTGTACATAAACAACTTTTATTGCAGAGTCAACTTTACGTGCATAATTCGACATGTGCACATATTTTATATCGACGGTGTTGCGTGATTGCGCTGACTGTGTATCTTGGTATTTTTGTAAATCAATGCATTTCGCCCTATACCATTTATTGTTGGTATTAACTATAGGTACCTACGAATTGCAGAATTCCCCATTTATAGGAAAGTCACTAGGTGTGCCCCGCGCCTTTCACTCGTCTAAACTACACAAAGGGAGCCATTTTTTTAATAGTACAAGGTGGCAAACGAATAGTCAGGTGACGCCTATACACATTCACATAAATGGTATGCAGGCGTGTTTGACCTTTTTCTCTTCCTCCCATCAATGGACCACCAGAAAATCACAAACAGCACTAATCACAACAGCATAGGAGTCACTTTTCAGCGGACCAGCTCGTGCCAGCCCAATTCCGCTACATTACAGCATGACACTACCTCTTATTATTTTTCACTTTTAAAGGTCAAACTCACCATTAACATGTTCTCCCGTTAGATTACAAAAAGCACTAATTTGTGACTAAGCTGTCGGGACAGCTAGTAACACATAACATTCTGCGGCGAAGTAAGACTTTATCTTGATACTGTTTCACAACACTGGTCACATTATCGAGTGTTCATAATGATGCAAACGTTTTAGTAAATGTTGTATAGCCTATGTTAATCACACATAATGTAGGGTCCCAATGGTCAAGAATTTTTCAAATCCGCCCAGTAGTTACTGCGATAGTGAACAAATAAACAAATAAACAAATAAACAAATAAACAAACGAACAATGAAACCGCCAAGAGATATGCATCATCTGTAAATATTTTAACTATCTAGCTATCACGGCTCTTGAGATACAGCCTGGTGCCATACAGACGGACAGCGTAGTCATAATCATAGGGTCCAGTTTTTACTCTTTAGGTACAGAACACTTAAATCAGATTCTCGCTTGCTCGTTATTTTACAGCGCAAGCAAAGAAATTCAATCATTCAGCCATTCCGTTTCGATATACTTTGACTCGTTGAATTAGCGACACTTTATTATGTTGCGAAAACCTGTTCATGACTAATTTGTTTATATAACATGGTCCGTTATCGAATAAAATTATATTGAACACCTGTCTAAACGTAATAGTGTTAGGTGTAATTACAAACTCAACCTTATTACATATCAATCATAATTCATAGCGGGCTTAAATGTCTCCGTGGTGCCTAGCAGCTGGGACTTGGGCCTAACCTGGCTGACTTTTCCTTTTAAGATATAAAATAAAGATAATTTTGTGCTGTGTCCTGGTAGGGAATAAAAATTGGAGCAACTTTCTACGTCTTCTTTCTTCTGATTAAATTTGTTGCGGGTCCCCAAAACAGTTGTAACAACAGCTCTTTGTAAGCGGCGGTTCCGAGTGGCCATCAGATGACAAAATATATCGGCCAAATGCGAGTCGCACTTGTACGCCGAGAGTTCCGTACCAACGGGAGGTACGGGTACTTACCCGTGCACTTGCACGTGGACGGACTCCACCCGTCTCTCCGTCTGTGCCTATTTCTCGTTAACACGTGGAAGGATTAAGTTGTAATCTACGTCAAATAAGTCTGCAACGACATGCAAGCCGACAGACAGACAGACAGACAAACGGACGGACGGACAGACAATTTAGTAAGAGGTAGTGCCATGCCGCATTGAAAAAAAAAACAGACGGACAACAAAGTAATCCTTATAGGAAAAATAAAGTACAGAACCATGTAGGGTTCCTTTCTTTTACTTTTAAGGTACGGACCCTAAACAGTTACAGTAAAAGCACTATTCGCATATGTTACGTCCCGCCCATATGCCGCGAAACAGTAACCGTGAACAGGGAAGGGTATTTCGTATAGTACAAAGGAGGTACCTTCGCAAGTAGCTGCTATGTATCACTTTTTACTATCACGTTTAGTCTCGTAATGGTTTAGACAATTGTGCAATTTTAACATGTTCCTCATTCGGATCAATGTTCAGCTGTGGCATTATGAATTGGCCTCTTATAAATAAATCTCCGTTCCATATGTGAACTATACATACCAATACATAGTTCACATGAAGAAATCACACCGCTCATTGGGAATTTGTACACCATCACTGCAGGAAATTCTAAAAGGCAGCAGCACTGATCTCAAATGTATTATTATATATTCTATATGTATTTCATATCAATTGTGCTTAGTGATCATAGAATTGAGAGTTTTACTTCATTTAAACGGTTTTATTGTTATTATTACACTAGCGTATAATACAGTAAAACTAAGCAATAAGTGTGCTAAAGGCTAAAAAACAGACCAAGAGCGATTTTGGTTCGTCCATGGATGGCTCCATATCAGCGACCAAAAAATATATCCCATATTTCTTAATCTATCAAGTCGATTTTGTTCAAACCAATTTTCTTTTCAACACTAATTTCTATGATCGCAATTTTTTTACAATTTCCCTTCGGTATTTTTTATAGGATAAGGGACAAACGAGCAGATGATATGTAACTAGTAGACATCCGTCTATGGGCGGCGGTAGTTACATCCAATCCGAGGTTATACAGGCGCGTTGCCATCCTTTAAGATGGGAGTAAGCTCTTTTTTTTTAAAAACCCCATATCGTATCGGTGCGGAAATACCGACGGTGGCAGCTGGTTCCACATCGATGTTGTGCGCGGTAGGAAATTGCATTTGTAGACTTTGGGACATCAAGGTGGTGACGGTGGAACTTAGAGTTCTGCCGTGATGTCCGAGAGTGGCATTCCGCTGCTGGTATTAATCCGCACAACTTCTCGGAACACTCCACGTTGTAGATGCAGTAGAAGATGCAGAGCGAGCCAGCATCTCTTCGTAATGGCAAAGGATCAAGCTACACGGAAACAATCTGGTCATCAACGATTCGAGTCGCTCTACGCTGTATACGGTCAAATGTGGCGAGTTGATAATTGGGTGTACCAGCCCAAAGGTGAGAGCAGTACTACATATGCGGTCGTACCTGCGCCTTGTAGAATTGGATTCGATGATGTGGCGTGAAGTACTGCTTCGCCCTATTGATCACACCCATTTCAAAAGTTACACATGGAGTGGTCACATCATCATCACTGTTAGCCCTTTCAATGGACGCCAAGACGACCGATCTCCTGCTACTCGCATCCATCCCTTGTCGGCTACTGCACGGAGATCGTCTTCCCACCTGGTGAACGGCCGACCAAAACTTCATTTTCCCAAACGCGGTCTCCACTCCAGAACCTTGCTGGCCCATCTGCCATCTGATCTTCTGAGTGTGTGACCAGCCATTGCCACTTCAGCATACTTGTTCTTCGCGGATACCTTAGTTCTCTACCTTATGACTTGGTTGCGAATTCTATCGGAAGGAGAAACACCCAACATAGCACGTGAGAATGATTTGGTATATCCCCCAAATTTTTTTTAAAAAGTATTAGCATAACAAAAAAATGTCCTTAAAATTTGGACATGAACTTCGACTGAAAGTTCGATACCATTCAGAAAGACCAATCCAACGACACACCACACGAATATATATTTTCGAAAAAAGAAATCATCCCTCGGCTACGTGCATGCAGCACCTTTAATAATTTGCTTTTCAAAATTATACAACATCATTTTCTTACAGTTTATAAAACTCACCTACTTTACAAATTTCAAACGTCCAGTACCGATTATCTCGGTGCAAAACGACTGTGGCATACGGACGGACATGACGAAATTATAAGGGCTCCGTTTTTGCCATTCGGCTACGGAACCTTAACAACAATTACTTCGGCAATATTTAAATATTGTGGTCACCATTAACCATGTCACTCCGCAAAAAAAATTTAAAAAACATTGTCAGTTCGTAATTAATGTTTGTCGTGAAGTAAATTACTTTTGTAAATGAACGTTTTAAAAGAAACACAAATATCATTGCTCCTTGTCAATTGGAGAAATGAGAGTCCCACACGGGAACTGTTACGAGCTTTTGAAATAGAAGGGTGTACATGGAATTCGGTAAAACTTCCACAGAGGCACCTAACTAATCACTAAATGACAGAAACAACGCTCCAAGAAAGTGATGCTTGCCTATTATCTCCCTTCTAACTGTGCCAAAAAATATTTGTCACTGGTTTATGTAAAATAATGACTGAACAAAGGCCCCGTTCGCACAAGAGCCTTATCCACGCATGTTGAATAAGCCATACATCGGCGCTTTTTACGCCATCGTGTGAACAAATGTATGGGTGCCCATGTATTCTATTTCAACAATTTTTTAACAGAAAGCTCTCGTGCGTACGTGCGTGCCTGAGTGATCATAGAGAACCGAGTGCAACGTATCACGACCCTTACATATTGTATGTCATGTTTCCTCCACATCCATAACTACATTACAATAATTGTTATGTCACATATACTATTAGATTACTAAAGCTTATTAAATTTAATTTATCTTGGTGCAAAGTAAAGTGCGATGCCTAAGCCCAAGAGAAATGGCTTAATGTTGTATCTCCCCTGGGTCCAACGTGACTTAGGACATAAAGTGAGTAAGTATACCTCGGTTACAACTTTTGTAGATCTTGATGTCTTAAGTTGACACGAATGTTAGTCATTACAATAAAACTACTTTTACGGATTCTATCGCGGTTTATATAATTATTTATGTAGCCCAACGTTTCAAAAGCTTTACAGCAACCTTGGTCACGCACGGGTGGACTGACCATTGTTGCTGTAAAGCTTCTGAAACATTGGGCTACATAAATCATTAAATAAACCGCGATAAAATTCGTAAAAATAGTTTTATTGTAACTTGTAGATCTGTGTCAAGACCACCATGGTCATCGACGGTGTCAAGTGTCAGTGAAAGAAGAACGGGGAGGCGTTTCACATTCCAACACAGTCTACGGATAATGTGATCGTTTAATAAGTAAACAGCTTACAGTACTTGGAATTGGCAAATATACCACGCGAATTTTACCTAAGGTAAAAAGCTAGCAAAAAGAACTTTAGTAACAACAACACACCTTCACAGACAGCATATGGAGCAGGCAGTGAGTACCTACTGTCATAAGTTATCTTTATGTACTTGTCAAAAGTTGACAAACTTTCCTTATAAGATGGACTACGAATATAAGTTTGTGTTAAATTACATAAAGTATGCGACCAATAAAAAACATTGGTTTTTAATGTTTTTGTAATACGACTATAAATCACCAAGTTTCGTTTTTATTGTAACAATCTTCTTGCCAAATGTAATTATTCTCGGTCACCCTTTCTCGACAGTCAGATGAACAACGAACAAAGCGATACTACGGGTTCCGGTTTTATCTTTTGTAGTACGGAACCCAAAAATATATCTTCGTTGGATGAAAATAAACTTAATCAGTTTCGTTAAGTGGCGGATGTTACGCTAACACCAAAACCTTGTCTGAAACTTTGACACAGAACATTCGAGGCTGATTCTTAACAACGCAAGTGCAGAATAAAGCGAAGTTACAGACAACGTATTGTTACCTGCTCCATTTTACGGCCACTCCGTGCCCCCACACTATAGCATTATTATTAACTTGGACTGCCTCGTGGTCTAGTGGTAAGCATGTTCTGCCACAGTTGTGTGGTCCCGTGTTCGAGTTCCGGGTCGAAACAGAGTTGTTGGGAATTTTGAGTTCCTAATAACAGTCCGAACTCAAGAAGTTTGCGGTGTTACACCCCCGTGCCCCGGAGGGCATGTCAAGCCGTCGATGCATCTACATCGACAGCTTTCTCTCCGTTCGTGAGTGCACTACCATCAGAATAGGAGAATGCGGGAACAAGGAGTGCACATGAGCCTGAATACACACTTGTGCACTATAATATGTCCTAGCAGTTGGATAGCCTCTATGAGATGAGATGGTGGTGGATGATCTGATGAGATGGTCGCCGTGGCCGGAATTCGGCTAGGATGACATTATTAGCAACATCAATCCGCGTAACATGGTAAAATTTCATATTAGAACTTCATACCCCTGTTTCACCCCTAGACGATGAAATAGTATGATGAAGTCCTAAGAGGATAGTCCTTAATGATAAGTACCGTTTTAATGATAAGTACCGTCTTAATGATAGGCCTGTCCGGCATTTTTAGACGACATAGTTTGCAAATCAGGCCTTTGTGAGAGATTTTGTCCAACGCTTTTGCTACGTCAAAGAAGAATGCGCATGTCGGATGTTTACGTTTGCGGTTTAGCCTGTTCATTACAGATTCCGTGAGGCGGTGTACTTGTAACGGGCAGCTGCAACCTTCGCGAAATGTGAATTGCTAGTCTATGAAGTGTTCTTTGTCGTTTACTACATCATTGACACGAGCATCCCTCGTGGAGGGCGTTCAACATACACACTCGGAGGTTTATTTAAGCGGGCGGCATTATTTTGAGCACTTTGTTTGTGATCGCTTCAGGTCTGGGGGACCGTCTGGGGATGAGACTTCGGATGAGGAGTTTCAATAACATTAAGTATACGTACCTGATTGTATAATTATTTATTTGCCAATAGAATTTAATTTAAGGTTCAACATTGTTTTATTTAAAACGCTTTTAGTGAACACAGACAGACACATTGACTGGTTAATTGAACGAATTAATGTTAAGTGTACACAAATTTTATTTTATTCAAAATTAGCGACCCCCTTATCGTATTTGGCAGGTTTAAAAAAAAATTGCCAGGCTTATTTAGAATGAATTCCTTTCTAGATAACAGGGGATGACTTTGTTATCCGTTTGTCTGTATGTCTATTATAGAAATCACGAAGCGATATTGAGACAACTAGAATTACAACAGTATAACAAGATCTAAAAATTACGAGAAAAATATTAACAAAGCAAAGTATGAATACTTTGCTTTGTTGATATTTTTACAAGGTTATTTGAACTAAAATTTCTTTACTCACTCTTGATTTACGGAGTAAACTGGTGAATGCGTGACGAGAGCGTTGCGAAACGGAGCCAACGGAGTTTTGAGAGGAAGATATAAGTTAGTGAAGATAGAAAGAGAGAGAGGGCTTTCGTAAATTACTGTAGGGTAAGGGGGTGAGGTGCGCGAGGTATATATTTATATCTATAGCTCGCTCTATGTTATTATAGATAGATAATAGATAAAGAAGATATGCAACACTATAAGCACTATCTATGTATATCTAATCTCGCATGCGCATTGCGCAGAAAGAAATGAATGTAAAGCCGGCTAAGTGCGAGACGGACTCTCACACGTAGTGTCCCATACTATTATCTATAAAAGAAATCACGTTTCTTGTATGGGAGCCCCATTAAATAAATTATTTGTTCTGTTTTATAGCGGCAACAGAAATGCATCATCTGTGACAATTTCAACGCTGTAGCTATCACGGTTCGTGAGATACAGCCTGGTTATAGACGGACAGAGATGAATGATAGGGTCCCGTTTCTTACCCTTTGGGTACGGAACCCTAAAGAGAGTGACAGTGAGTAAACAACATTCGCTGCCACTTACGGCTTAGACGGCCGTGTAGGCTGAATCGATTTTATATCTGGCGCTCTCTATCTCTCCGGTGCGAGCACAAAATTTTCGCTTCCTAGCCAGTGCGTGAATTAAAGGTTAGTTAGTGTAAAGTTTTACTTCAGCCGTGTAGTCTAAAGCCCACTTGTATTAATTTGTTTAAAGTCAGTTCGGTGTAAACATTTCTGTATAATTTAGTGAGACATATTTTTATCTGTATATTGGCGCCACGGCTGTTTATCAATGAGTCTATTGAAAAACAAGTTTTGATAGAAATTATCATTGTAGGTGAATTTCTTCTTATCGCACTAACTTGAAAGAACCAAGAATTTGTATACGAATGTCTTAATAATATTATAAAATATTTGGCTTCGAGAGCCCTCAATGATTTACTAACTTTTAATAAAGGCTATAGCAAATGTTTTGTTTTTTTTTTATATTCCATTTTAGCCTGATCGATTATGACCGGCTTGTCAATACTGTGGTTACAGATGAGAATAAAGAAATTTTCACTCTTTGACTAAGACTGAATCACTCTATTTCCTAACAGGGAGACTGGAAAAAAAACCGAAATCCTATACAATTTTGCACCCCATATTTTTAAGAGATCTTTCGAAAAGATCTTGTAAATCATAATAAAACCACTTTAGTGGATTTTTTAGCTGGACCCACCCGTGATCATGGTCGTTGTAAATCTTCCGAAATGTCGGGCTAGTTAAATAATCAAATAAGCCGCCACGAAATCCGTAATAGTAGTTCTACTGTAATGAGTAACATTCGCGTAAACTTAAGACATCAAAATCTTGTAAAATTTATTTTTTATTTACAACAAGGAGTGTGTTTACGAATTATCAGCTTTCTATATTGAAAGTTGCATTAAGGTAATTTCCCCCTTTTGAAGGGGGCCGAGGGATAATTTTCGAAAAAATCTGATTCATGTACTCATTAATTTGTAGTAATCGACTAAAATCCAAATTGTCAAGTCCATAACTTCAACGGTGTAGAACTGTGATATTAATTTCTTCCCTTCCTTAAATTGGGGTGGAATAACAAAAATACTCACTCAGTGCTCTCCTACGTGAGCCTTTACTTCCGTAGAGAATCCAAGGAACAAACATGCCAAATTTCAGCTACTTGTGTTCAGAAGTTTCAGCTGTGCAATGTCAGCCATTGAGACAATCAGTCACTCAGTAGCGGAAGAGTTTTGTATAACTAAGGTACGAGTATGTGAGGCGGTGGATCTGCGTCTAGCGTTTACGAGTTTACAACAAAACTAGCAGTCAGTAAATATGGCAACAAGTAATTGGTTTAGAAAAATATAAAATGTCAGTTTTGTAAACAGGTTTTTTTTTTGTCGGAGGGACCTACAACTGATTGCCGTCGCTTGTCCAGCCTTAACAGTTCGAACGATTACAAAATTATAGGTGATTACAAACCTACCATGACGAATTAAATTTGTGACAGAACAACTCCTGTCGCGACAGCTAGTTGTCAATAATTTGTGACAGAACAACTCCTGTCGCTACAGCTAGTTGTCAATAATTTGTGACAGAACAACTCCTGTCGCGACAGCTATTTGTCAATAATTTGTGACAGAACGACTCCTGTCGCTACAGCTAGTTGTCAATAATTTGCGACACAACAACACTTGTCACGACAGCTAGTTATCAACAATTTGTGACAGAACAACTCCTGTCGCGACAGCTAGTTGTCAATAATTTTTGCAACGATATAAGGATTTATTTTCCTGTTTACACATATCACAATAATTAAAAAGTTTAAGAAAATGTTATAAAGCCTGTGTACCTCACTGACAATGAAGAATTCTGATGATAAAAGATTTTTTTGAAATCAGTCCAGTAGATTCCCAGCCAAAGCAAACGAACAAATCTTCCTCTTCTCTTTATAACAATAGTATAGACAACGCAATACAAGAAACAGTCCGACGTAGGCTCTAAACACTACCTCCGAGACGCAGATGTCTCGGAGCAGTAAATTGTTTTTACGGCCACATTAACCTGATATTACTTAGGAATCGGCGGCCTGAAGGTCTGCTCTAGTAAATAAAATGCTAGCTACTGAGGTTCACAAAGCTATATTTAGTGAGTTTTATGAACCTGATAAGAATGAGACATGATTTTATTGGGTTTCGCAATTTTTTTATGGTTTCGCGGGGAAATCATATAGGCACTGCTACCGGCCGGGGTGTGGTGTGGTGGGTGTTGGATTCATCAGCGTGAGCCACAGCACACTTATATTGATGTGCCTCGGATCAGTCAGCATCTGAGCACAAATACCTCTCAATAAAGTAACTATTTCTATTACTTATCGAGTCTCAAAAACAGAATTCCTTTCACGATTGTGGCTAAGGGTGAATGGGCAAATTATTAATCTCGTATATGCGAATAAACCACCATATGTAAGTTTTTTATATATGATAAAAATAAATAGAGCTAATAAATTAACAAGTTTTTCAAGGCACTTTCTGAATAGATATTTATGCACATAGGTCTTCCATCCGAATAACTATGTTACAGAAGCTATATTTCCGTCAACACCGCATCCGGGTATTTTGCGTCTTACCCATGAGGATAGATATGTTGTTTTTATAATGTGCTTTTGGCAAAGGAAATGTTCACTCCATTATCAACGGAACAAAATACTACTGGACACCTTCTCCCACATAGAGTGGCATGGGTCGCGGTTACGAGCCACTTGCACCTGGCTGCCTTCCGCTACTTTACCCAAGTTGTCGGTGCTATCCTTAATTATTAGTGTCATTCGTCTGTATAATCTGAATATAAACAACAAGAAGACAAATCTGCGACATTTCGTAAATAAACTGTTAGTACCTCCGTCTTCTGTGCACATTAGCATAAACATGCCGAGAGCTGATTGATACGCACTATATTCTCTCGACGATGTATCCATCAGAATCGGTTCTGCAAATATAAAAAGTCGAATAACTGATGTTATATAATTATTATATATCTAAGATCAGATGGCAGATGGGTCAATAAGGTTCTGGAGTGGAGGCCGCGTTTAGGAAGAAAACGAAGTGTTGGTCGACCGTTCACCAGGTGGGAACAGGATCTCCGTGCAGTAGCCGGTCCGGGATGGATGCGAGTAGCAGAAGATCGGTCCGTCTTGGCGTTCATTGAAAGAGGCCCGCGTCCAGCAGTGGACCGATAGGGCCGGATCATGATGATGACGTCTAATATTATCACAGAATGTTCCTTTTACTGATTCTATTTTTTTATTTACGTAACAACCGTTAATCTAGGGGTTAATCATAATTAAATAATTATAATTCTTCGGGTACTTTTTTTATTTGAGACATCAGGACATCTGTCATCTCATTCCACCCGTGACCATGGTTAATGTAAAGCTTCCGAAACGTCGGTCTAGTTAAATAATTAAATAAACCGCGATAAAATCGATAAAATAGTTTTATTTGTAACACGTAAAATCACGAGTCTTATCTCATCCAAATAGAAAATAAGTAAATGTACAATATCTCCTACCTGTTAGCGGTTTTATTAGGTATAATTGTTATATTTACGCCGCGGTCTCCACGTGATGTAATTCCAAGTCACTAACTAGAGGAGTGTCGCCACTTCGAAGTGCAGTTGACCCCAATCGCCCTCAATCGAAGGACTAAATTGTGTGCCAGATCATTGATATTATGATCTAAAATTATGCATCCTTTACACTTAGTGCTTCAGGATCATTGGCTACCATCGCTCCTTAGCCCTTTGGCGTAGTAATACTCGGTGTATTACAAAAAATGCACCAAGTAGGTACAGATTTCTGAACCCCCATTTTGATATTACCTGCTCGAAGGTATTTTGTGATTGCGTTTAATCTACGGAGAGCTGATATCTAATTCCTTTATTATTATTAACTTTTTATAGTATAGGGGAAAAACGAGAATTCTTCGTCTTTTTACGACTTCTGACCCGCCCATGAACATCCACACAATTACTAGGCCACTGTTGACTTACAAACCGCACGAAACACCGAAGATGGCACTTTACGGCGGTATCACGTGAGCGGGAGGCGCCTCCCCGGTCGTGTCGCCCGGATTCCGCTGCATGTCACATCTTCATAGAGATCGAGCGCAAAAAAATAAATTTCGGAAATAAAACTTTTAGTATTGTTTACTATCGTAAAATATCCTATTGCAAGGTACCGAATAAACGGTAACACAGATCGTCCGCTGTTTATAAGTTGGATTTATAAAGTGGTAATTCACAGGATTCCCAAAAATAAGTAGGTATTTAAATTCTTCAATGGTTCACCCGTGACCATGTTTGCTGTAAAGCTTCTGAAACGTCGAGCTAGTTAAATGATTAAGTGAACCGCGATAGAATCCGTGAAGGTAGTTTTATTGTAATGAATAACATTCGCGTAAATTTAGGACATTAATACAGATTATTGGCTCTCATATTTTTTTGTAAGGAGAAGGTATTGAAGGACCGGGCTGTAAAAAAGTTGACAAGTAAAATCGTGTGAAACACCAGCATTGAGCAGCGTATCGCTTTACGCTTTAACCACGCTGGCGTCTGTTGCGCATTTCACTTACAGAACTGTGTTTGTTGTTTAGGAATAAATTCTGGAATTTAACCCTAAATGGCGCGACTAGTCGCGTGTCGGAGAATAGTTTTTAGGGAGGGATCCGGGACGCTATTGCTAAGATTCTGCTGTCCGTCAGTCCGTCACCAGGCTGTGGCTCATGAACCATCATAGCCAGACTATTTCAATGTTCACAGATGATACTGTCGCTATAACAGCAAATACTGAAAAATGCGTCGATAGTATAGGGGGAAACGAGTATCGGTGGCCGGAGATTTTTCGCCCATGAACGTCAGCATAATTATGCCGATGCGTTGCACTCCTTTTCACCCCTCAAAGGACCACCGGCTACTCACAAACCGCACGAAACGCGACACCTTAGGTGTCGCTTTACATCGGTATCAAGTGAGTGAGAGATAAGTACCCAGTCGTGCCGGTCGAATTCCGTTGCATAGGAGGATGTAGTGTCATGCACTGTGCATGGCTCTATACCCTCCTATGCAGCGTGCACTACCTCTTACTTTTTTCTCATAACAGTTACACATTTATTTTAGGCATGAGTTTTTTTATCGATCAATTTTATGTCTAATCACACTTAATTATCCGTGGGCATATTTTTTCGTATACGGTCATATTTCTTTTTAATGCGCCGTCTAAATTGTACATAGATTTACATTTACGGACGATTTTATTACGCGTTATAAAGTCACTCGCGTCGAGTATAATCATTACACCATTTTATTAATAATACAATATTTTCTACTTCTATATTTTCATTTTATGCAGCAAGTGTGACACGTTTTCTGCGTTTTGTGTTGCATTGGCCCATTGGGGGGAACAAGAGCGACCGGTCTGCATAACACTCATGTGCAGGTATCTTCTTTTGATGTGCGTCGGTAATTGTCAAAAGGCGACTTCTTGTTAGCTCACTTGTACAAAAAGCTTCCCAAGTGCGAGCCGGGCTCGTGCACTAAGAGTTTCGTAATAACGAGCAGTACAACTATTACAATATGTAACAAAGACCCAGTTGTACCTTTTAGGCACGTATATACATGCTTATAAGTATATCGTTACCGAAAATAATAGTTCGATAAAATCAAATATCGGCCAATTAGCAATAAAAATAAAATAAATAAATATAAAAATATGTTTACAATTACGTAAATGTCTGTTCAAATGCCTACCGCACCACACCTGTCTGTCACGTGACGAGCTCATGACCTCTAGTACACTCGGGTTCATGAACATTTCCAATGCCGTGATTGGTCCACCATCCCTATCAGGCCTATTTTAGTTTACGAATATTGTAACGATTTAGTATTTATTTTGTATTTTTAAGTGGAACATTACTACTAAATGTCATGCATTTTTAGGATTGAATATCACTTCTGATTATGGCCCCTTGGCAGGAACAACAGGGATTTTGTTACATATTATATAATTTGACAAACTTATATTTGCGGGTGCTTGAAATTTTTAATTTTGTTTCGTGAAAATTTTAACTCAGCTAGAGTTAATGGCGGTTCATGAGATATAGCATGGTAACAGACGGACAGATGGACAGGGTTCTATTTTTGTGTACCCTTTGGGTATAAAACCCTATACATGATTCTAATAGTATAATTAGGGCAAACGATTTAGTGTCAACATAAAACCTAAATATTATCTACCTATGTAAGTACTACTCATGTACCTAACAAAATACGGAATGAAATTTGGTCTCAGAGCTCGCAGACAAATCGGAATCACTTAAAGTCACTCCTAGACGGGGCGGCGATCCCCTCAGGACTAGTCTGCGTACACTAGGTATAGTTTTAGTGCTTCCGAAGATTGTCCACTAACCGGCCATTTGAACTGACACAAAACGTGGCTAAATACTGCTTGTTTGTTTATATGTTTACTTTTGTTTCGCGCAAAAAATACTAAATGGATGTAAATGAAATTTGGCACATATATTACAATCTGGAATACCACAAAGCAAACACTTTCATTCATAAAAAATAATAGTTTCTTTAGTGTATAGATTACGTGGGTGAATCCCCAGGGCTTAGAAGTCTTAGTCTCCAGAATTTTTATTTTCTCTAAGGTGGGTACTACTCAGCATCAAATAAATTTGATGCTATTCTAAAGAACACTGCATGCATCCATTAGCTTCAACTACAAGTAGATGCAACCTTAACATTTATCATATAGTTAATGAATTTAGTAGCAAATAAGTAACAGTTAAGTGGATAGATACTAAAATACTTGAACTCCAGCTAGCCGTTGTATCCAATAAAAATATACCTTCCAAATTTTTTAACACAAACTTTACTGAATAACCTTACAAAATTGTAGTAAATAATTAGGAGACCTGCGCTACACAGAGTAGTCACGTGAGGAACATAACTCAGTTGCTAATATAATTATACAATAAATAACGTAGTGCTTGTAGCTATTATAGCAGAAGGACCTGGGACTCGGGAGTGCATACTAATGAATGTCGCTCTCAGGTCACTTACCTACCGTTTCCCGTCTACCGGCTGCGACTTTATTATAAGTGTTTAGTATTCGTCCGCCTGCTCGTTAACGTATACTAAATAGGCTTCCATTCATTATTTGTATTTAAAAAATAGCAAGAAACCGCGGATGTTTTTCAAGTATATAAGGATTCTTGCTTACACTTTCGATCATCTCATCATGGACATCGTCATCACTAATCCATAATGGATCAGGTATGTGAGCTTCCTACGTCTGAGAAGGCTTTAAAATCACCACCGCGTCTGACCTACTGTCTCTATTCTAAAAAGGCAGGTGTGTGTGTGTGCACTTTATTGTGGACACGAAAACAGAAGGTAAGAATGTACCTTGTGCACTATTAGAAACAGGTAAGGGGCGCATCGAGAGTCGTTCGGGACCTCATGTTGGGCGACCAAAACAATTCACGGGGTCATAGCAGGGTATCGACGCAGCCGCGCCACGCCATACAGGCAACGCCCTTGCCGTCTATCAAAGACGCCTAATTTGGAATGAACAGTGGCTCGAGAAGGTGAAAAAATATGTCACGCCGTTAGACACGAGTTTGTAATGAGTCACCTTGTGGAGTTATTGAGTAGACACTGATCTACTTCTGGTTGCTAATTGAACTCGTCGAGCCTACGCTGCCCACCTCTTAGCAGCCCCTTGTTATGACGGCGTGAAAATCATTCAGCTAATTATGAGCACTGGGTGTTAGCACATTCTAGGACGGTGACACATGAATTATGAAAACAAATATCTTTTTTTAGGTATCTTAAACATTTGGCAAAGTTTAAATTTAGAAAAAAATTGATTGTTTGAACCTAGATTCTGTATGCACACGTTTCCTCCTGTAGAACAATTTCAAGGAGGATATAGTATGGATAACCGTACTATATCATGAACAGGCGTCGGTGGTATCCCTTTATTGTTTAAAATTTGTAAAGTTTTAGGCCTTTTATGCTTAATTCATGTTTGTTACGGAAACGAGTAGAAAATTTAAAAATCATGAGAATCGGTCCTTTTGGCGCAGCCAGCGCCGGATGATCTACGACAACAGACCGGATCGCGTATATTTAATATTCACAGTAACATATTAAAATTGTAGCATAAGTATTATGAAGTGTAAGCTATGTTACTATTGCGTCTACGTAGATACGACTTGTAAAAGAGTTATACATCATCAATACATAAGTATCTATAAAGTGTTGCGTTAATAATGAGGGAAACATTGGTATGTTTGGACAATTCATTAGTTACTAGACAACTCTGTCATGCGTGCTGTTACTGAAACGTTTGTAGATGTTGTGATTACTACGACAGGTAATAGCGGCACAGAGTAAAGGCACGGAAGATAGCAGCGCTAATTTCTGTCTAATGCTTGTTGCATTAAACACGAACACATGAATGAAAGCGGTTTGGCAAAACGTGTATGTTTTTCTTTTCCTTTTTTGTTTTCGGAGGGACCTACTACTGGTTGGCGGCGCCTGTCCGGCCTCAACAGTTCGACTGACTAGCGAAGGTTTTTGTGTCTTCAGGAGGTATGATTTTTTTTTGAAAATATGCGAGTCTAGAGCAACGGGCAGAGGATATTATGCAGATAGCCCGGAGATAGTAAATATTTCTTTACTTACTTTGCCTACACTTTTTGTCGTTGAAAATCAAAACATTGTGACGTATTTAAAGACTCTCTTGTTTGCTCAAAGATAACGTCCCAAATAAAATACATTTACCTAAACACATGACCCCAGTAAGGCAAGGCAACCTGCACAGTACAACAGTCGATATTCCGCTAAAATTCCGACCTGCTTCAAATGTGCAGTTAATTCAGCAGAACCTCATAACACAAGATTAAAAAGTGCAGCATTTCCTAGACAACATATATTGTATAAACGTTTGTTAAAGGTCATTATAAAGAATTATGGCGGTGCATTTGGCAGTGGAGCCGAGGGTATTCCGCCTTAGAGACGCCGTACAGTGGGATTAAAATGCTCTTTTAACATGTAATACTTTATCAGTGAATAAGTTTCGCATAATTGAGTCAATTTGTTCGGGTTAAACAGGTGCGATGCATACAATTATACGCACGCTAGTTTTTTCCAGACCAGAACTTTTGCTGTGGAAGCTAATTATTTAATTTACTTTTGCGACCAATTGTAAAAGGTTGTGTCGTGTTGCATTGCAGCCAAATTTGGCAGGCATGACCGGGGAGATATCTCTTGCTCATGTGATATCGCCGCAAACAGCTATGCTATCGCGATTCGTGCGTTTTTGTGGTCCATTGAAGCTTTGGAAGCGGGAAGAAAGACAAGGCGCCCGTATGACAATTATGCGGATTTCTTTGGGCGTCAGGGGTCATATGGCTCAGACTGCTTGTTTGGCCCTTACACTATAACAAGGCAGCAATTTATCTTATGCTAGATTAAATTGTGAACTATCAAAAAGTTCACATGACACTTTAATTTTTTTAAACAATATCCATCGAATCTTGCTGTAGTCATATTTTGTTAAATGGGATGTTTTTAGGCACTGTAGTAGTCAAAAGCTCTGTGAAAAGCAGATATGTGCAATGTGTGCTCTGTAGATCGAGAGATTGGCTGAAGTGGAGGTGCGTGTGCAGAGCGGTGAACGCGACGTGACCGCTGGCTGATTTTTGACCAGAACGTAAAGATTTCTGTTGTCAGCGCGTAGCTTTCGATATTTTCGGCCTTAGAAGCAATGTGCTACAGCGTGGAAGAATGGCCGTTGCTTTCGACATGAAAATGATTTTGACTGTTACGTTAGATACTGAAGTGAGTTATATACTTTTGTTAAAATGGAAAGAAAACGTTTTTATTCCAAACAGAATTATAAAAATTACTTTTTGAACGTCAGCTAAAAAATCAACCACCGGTACAAGTGTTACCGGTACACCTGTGCTGGGAAGGACCAACCAAACAAACTCAGCGGGTCTGTCATCAATTATACCAATGATAATATACCAATAATTCAATAATAATACTTCTTGATGGAAATTCATATTATAACTTTAATAAAAAGTATACTGTTTATACTGTTTCCACAAATTTATGGATTCCAATTATATATATATAAAGAGTATACTTTTTATTTAGGTTATTTACATACTTGTTTAACAATAAATGGCATTGCTGTGTCATCGTGAGGGATACAACGTAACGGTTTGTTAAGGGCACAGACTCGTGTCTGACTTTATACTCCGACTGGCGGTGGAGTTTGAAAATCGGAAGTATAAATGATTGTGTCACGTGACACGTCATCACCGTCACGTGTGACCTGTTCAGATGGCGTGTTTGACACACGTACAATTACTCATCGTCAAGTAAATCCCCGGCAGGTTCGTCTTATCAACAAGTAATGATGTGTCCTTAAAAACAATACATTCACTGGCACCGAAAGCAGCCGAAAGAGATCCTGACAAATCCCATTTTGTTTCCCGTTTATAATTCGACTGACAGACGGTGATAGTGTGAAAACTTGAAGTATAAATGTTTGTGTCACGTGATTAGAGTTGACACACGCCATCTGAACAGGTCACACGTGACGGATATTGTTGCTTCTTTCGGCTTCTGCATGTAACAAATGTCCTTCTAGCCAAACTCAACTGCGGCGACGTCGTGCGCAGTTTACTGGTCTCTTTAAGATGCCAACTGCGCACTTATAACATGTCCATATTACAGTGCGCGTAACGCGGACATTAATCCGTCGGTTCTGCGCGTGATTTCCCTCCTGTCGTGGTGGACTGCCGTCCCCTCGGAATAGGGGCAAACGTCCCCGGGCACCACAGTATGTTCTGCGCAGTTGGTATCTTAAGGAGATCACTCAACTGCGCACGACGTCGCCCAGTGGAAAGTTTGGGTCTGTATCGGATCAAAAATCTGTAACTTCAAAATTTTTCATCATATTGTATTGAGACTTAGAACACGAGTAGTTATATGTTTATTCTTTATAAATAAGTACTAATATGAGTGAAATTAAGAAAATTTAAACAATTACTTATCACACAAGCATAAGAAAATACATAAAATTATAAAATCGTATAGTACTTATCTATACTTTACACCAAACTAATTGATCTCGTAAATCTCTATCACTTGAGTTTCCCATTCAACTGACGAGGTTTGTGGATAATTAAAATTCTTTTATTTTTTTCAATTCCTTTTTTTTTCTTCTTTTGTAGCAGACCAAGTCTTAAGGTCAAGTTTGTAGCAAATGTGTAATACCATTTCCATGCTACGAATCCAGGCATGCAATGTGGATAATGCATCATTATCAGATCTAGCAGTACTTTTAATAGGTAATACATAAGTCGAGGAGTAGCCCCCACATATCGTGCGCGTAGAACCCGATGGAGTTTCTGTTAGGACCTGAGCCACCTTACCTTTAATTATTGATAGAAAAAGTTCATGCTTCACATTTACTGCAACACCATCTTTGTTTATTAATGACGGGCGTAAAGAGTCAATTTGACTGGTAATTTCGTCTACAACTGCCTCAGTTTTTTCAGGAGTTTCCTTACAAAATTCGATAGAAATGGGTCTACAATAACGAATAGATAAAGATACTGGATTCTGCCTTTGAGAGATCATCAATTATCTAATGGGAACTAATGAAGTGACGAGCCGATTGGCATGTGAAATAGTTTCCGATTCTTCTGACACTTTCTGACGCTTGTATTTATTGACTTTGGCAAGATGAGATATCACAACCCCATTTACAGCAATGGATTAAATTTCTGTGTTGTTCTAGGAAAACTGAATCATTTTTTAAAATCCTGGCAACTGTGTGGTCCAGTAAGTGTATGTTAGTCACTTTAGCATATGTAGAAGATGGTGGATAGCAAGTTTGTGTTATTTCTTGTATTTTGTAATATAGGGTGGGGGAAACATTGTACACTTTCTTTCGTTGGTTAAATTTCATAGGTACATATATTGTGCTTTAATTAGATCCAAATCAATACAAGCACCCAATGCCTCTGTATCAGATAAAATCTTCATTTGGTTTGACTGTTTCCACGCGAGTCGTCCACGAGAGTCGACATTTTTTTTTTCTTTTCGCTCAGAGTTTCTTAGCTCTTCCACAAGATGAGCTTCTGCATGCTCACTTCAGGCCCGCAGGCTTTGCAAAAATGTGTTACAAATGTGCTCAAACACATATTCTTCTTGTAAAATAGTGTTCGTTTTCTTTGTTCATTCTGAGGATTCTCCATAAGCAATGCACGGTCTTCCTCGTTCACCAGAAGTTGATGGCAGTGAATGTACTTCAGACTCCGGAAACTACTGAATATCCTGACTCCAGCCAGCTTGTATTATTCCGAATTAATTTGTCCTTTTATCGTAATGCTTGAGCCCAGCGCTTATTAAAAGAAGGCAGAATATATCTTTGAATGTCACCAATTACAAGACACAAGTTGTTTTCAGAAACATTTAATGTTTGCTGTAGAACTATGGTCCACGATTCCAAGGTTCTGCAACGCTCGATATAAGGAATGATGAAATCACCCTTAGTACAGTTTAAAGTTGACATTTTAATGAAAATAACCAATTTAAATAAGTCACTTAACATGAAATACACGCGGAAGTGTGTGTGGATACTGGTTTTTTAGATATGAAATACGAACTAATATCCATGTTCTGAATATTTGCTCACGCAGGACGAGCGCAAAATGGGTGATAAGCTATTGCTATCAAAATATTGTGGTTCATATTGTTTTTGTAAACTATGTCAGCAGTAATCGCAAAAATACCGAATTACCTACCGGCCTCTATCACATTTTTTACCATAACCTCCAGGGTCGCAAACTTCCGCAGCTGATTTCTTAATTTTTTCACTTTTGAACAGCTAGGCTACCAAATAACACATAAAGGTGCGCGTGAGGGGACGAGGGCAAATGTGAAAACCTTCGACGAAAAAATTATTGCAAAATAGGGTATGTCAATTTTTAAGTACTTACTCAAAAATAAAAAGCATATTAAAAAAAATTAATAGCTCATTACTAAGAACATAAAATATCCTCTTTATAAACCGCTTCATATAAATGTATAAAACCGCATGCATGTGCTAAACACTTTTTTCACAATATTTATTTGAATTATGCGTATGCAAACATTTGAAGTAACCATCCGCTAATTCAACTTCAACCTAAGAAAAAAAATGCAGTTTTAGTAAAAATAAATGTCTGATCAGGATTATTTTATTATTGCAGTATCGAATGCAATAGGTATTTCATTCAATTTGTGATATTTTTAAAAACCACTTATGATATGCTCTAGTTCTACCATTTTCCCCAGTGCGTCGCCGCAGCTGAATTTGGCTACGACGACATTTGTTACATGCAGAAGCCGAAAGAGGCGACAACGTCTTGCTTTCGGTGCCAGTGAATGTATTGTTTTTAAGGACACATCATTACTTGTTGACAAGACGAACCTGCTGGGGATTTACTTGACGATGAGTAATTGTACGTGTGTCAAACACGCCATCTGAACAGGTCACACGTGATGGTGATGACGTATCACGTGACGGTGACGACGTATCACGTGACGGTAACGACGTATCACGTCCACAAACATTTATACTTCCGATTTTCAAACTCCTGATACTGAAGCATTTCAAAACCTGTTCTAAATAATTTTCACCGTGGCGGTGAAAATTACGTCTGAAATCCACCACAACGAACTCGTGTCACTGAGAGGTAGTGCAACACAACCAACCACCAACACGCCGCCTTTGAAAAATATAGGATTGTAAAGTTTTTAGTAAGTGGTAGTGCCATGATACATTGCAGCGGAATTGGGTCGAGACGACCGGGGAAGTACCTCTCGCTCATATGATTCGTTTCGTGCGGCTTGTGATTAGCCGGTGGCCCATTAGAAGTGAGGAAAGCAAAGCATCGGCATAGTAATTCTGAAAATTTTTATGGACGTTGGTAGTCGTATAAATGCTAGGATTGTTCGTTTGCCCCGCTATGCTATAAAAAATTTTGTATAAAAAACGGAATAAAAGCAGTAAAAATTATACTTCAAAATTGTCTTTTTTTTTTTGTCAAACATTGACATAATACATTAGCCAACAATATAACCATATAACAATTAAAAAATCAAGCTAATAGACATTTAAATGAAGTTTGAAATCATCCGGTGCAAGCCTCGGTACAGCAAGTTGATCGTGTTGCAGTTTAATGTCCAGGAAAATGTATGAAATTTTATTCAACACTTCGTGTATACTCTGCTAACACAGAAATGGTTGCAGATGACAGAACAACAAATTTTCCGCAATCTCTTCTATACGATCACTTTGACATTACTCAAAAGCAGGACCTCTAGATTTATTCCAGATCAATTAATTAAATAATACTTATACATACAAAAGTATAATTGTTATTTGGTGCAAAATACAGAGATTTTATTATTACTTATATCACAACACTGCATTGTTATATTACTGGATTTTCTTTCAAGACTCAGCTCCAGTTGCCTGCTCTATCCCCAAACAGTTCATTTCCGTTCGTTATTTTGTGTCAAAACGATTAAATTGGCACAAGTTTGCGCCTACCAACGCATTTACGACATACCTACAAGGATTATGACACGCTCGCGTTCATACACAAGTAATGCAGCTGTGCCTCATCAGTCTCATACATGTCTTTCAGCGTTTGTAAAACCAGCGACTGAATATATTCGACCTGAAACAAGAAAATATATATAACTCTATCATCATCATCATTATCAGCCCTTATCGGTCCACTGCTGGACATAGGCCTCTTTTAATGAACGCCAAGACGACCGATCTCTTGCTACTCGCTACGATCCCGGACCGGCTACTGCACGGACATCGTCTTCCCACCTGGTGAACGGTCGACCAACACTTCGTTTTCCCAAACGCAGTCTCCACTCCAGAACCTTACTGGCCCATTTGCCATTTGTTCTTCTATACATTTAAGAAATATGTTATATTTTATAAGAAGTCTAAAGATTTCTTTATAGTTTGTTAACCGAGCAGATTCTACATAATTGTGAGGCAGGCGTATTACCATCCCCCTTGCCTCTTCCCCTCGAACAGAGCCTCAAGTGGACCATCTGAAACTCACAAACTATAGGAAACGTGACAGCAGCGCCTCAATTTAATGCGCGTTACGCGGATTAAACCACAAGGTGCTGCTCGTTATCAATAAATAAAGAAAAACATCATCATCAGCCAGACGTCGTACAATATTGGACATAAACCTCCCACATAGAGCGACACCATAGGCTACGATCATAATACAAACACAAAACAACAATTTTTCGTACAAAACACTCACTTGATCCGGTGGACAATACCCGTCATCCGTGGAGCGCGAAATCGTTATCAAAGTAGGTTGAGGCAGGTGCAGCAGAAAATTCCGGAGCGTTTTCGTGACTGCAATGAGTATTTCCGTCTCGGAGCTAATGTGGCACGGCAAGCCGCCGTGATCCCGCGTGCAGCCTGCCGCGTACACCGCCCACCAATCCGGTTTCTCATTACTGCGCTCTGTTTCTCCCCAGATTGTTTTAGCCAGCTCGCAAACCTTCACGAAAACAGATCGTTAAAAACCGTACTAAGGCTCCTTATACGCTTGTTAGATTGTTTGTCATTATTGATTATTATTTATGAAGATATATTTATTGATGCACTACCTATTGCGAAACGAACCTTTTGGCAGTCTGCGTGTCATAATAATGATAATATATTTTTGTTGGACGGCTTTGACATATAAGGTCTGAGTAAAAACGTGAAGTTTGACCAACAAATTGAATCGTTTACTCTTGTGTCAACAAGTAATTAATTGTGTCTTATACCTTTCTATATAATGTCGATTTCGGACCCGCATATTCACTAAAGTTATTATACTGTTCCAAATGACTGAATATGCTGTCCAATTCTTCTAGCTGTTTCTCTCTCATCTCGACACACTTTTCCACGCTTTCATTTGAATCATCTACAGGCAGTTCAAAGCTGAATATGTCTTCCAGACGATCGTACAAATTTATATTCTCGTACAGGCTGAGGAACGGATTACCCGTGCTGAAGAAATCTAAATCTATATCAAGGATGTATGGCTGATGAATACCGAGCGAATTTGCAAGAGTTTCCACGTCGTTTGTATCGCTAAGCTCGGCGACGGTTAAATTAAACGATTTATCGTTAATTAGCCGAGCGGAGTACAAAGCGTCCGACATGTAATAGGGCTCCTTGCTGTCGACACGCAACAGGCCTGAGTCCGGGTGGTCCCCGACGCGGACGGCGCGTGTCCCGTCGGCGAGCTGCCTCGCCCACGGCGGTCGCAGCCACACCACCCGCCCCAGGTGCCCGGCCGCCGCTGCGGGCACGATCCAGTTCTCTATTTGCAACAAAGGCAGCACACGCCTCCCTGACCGCGCCTCTTCGCCTCGTAGCTTACGATCGATGAGCATATCCGGGTGCGCGTCCAGATGCAATAGGGTATTATTTTCCAGCGGCAGTTTCTTTCCACCGATAGCCGAGTAGATATATTGCAACGCATCGTTGTGCTCCTCGACTACATGTACCGGAATGCGTTTAAAACTTTTCAACGATGGTTCGGTGTTATTGCCCATTTCTCTAGTTCCTTGTGTTCGAGTAAAAGTCGCCAGCAATGGTTTCATGCGAGCTGAAATCGAATTGTTGTTATAAGTTTGTAGATTTTTATTGTAGATTGTGAATTAATTTTATATAGATCTATTAGTATGTTCATCAGAATATAATGAATTGTGCGTCGCGCGTATTAGCCGGTAAAATTGCGTAAAATTTTAGTGTTAAAGCTAAAGTAAAACATTTAACTGCCATTAATTATTGAATGCTGAACATAGCCAGCAGTTAGAGGTAGAGACATGCTGCATTACAGCCGAATTGGGCCGATGTATCTCTCGCTTACATGGCACTTATAAGTGATCGCTATGCCACTCCTGTGTCTCCAGGGTCGACAGCGACATCCGCTATACACCCATTGATATGATCACAGGGAGCCCGAGGAAAAACTAAAACTGTCTTGGAACCCGCAACGAATTTAACCAAAAGTAAGAGTAGAAATTAATTCCAATGTAAATAATAATCGACGGTCGCTGGCTTTTGTTTGGCGAACGGCGAATCGTAGAATGATATAGGGCGGAAACTGACAAGACCAAGTAGTGTCATTATTTGAATATCGTTCCTTCTGTAGAAAGGACCGATATTCAAATAATATTATAATAATTTCTGATGTATACGCGAATGTTACACATTATAATAAAACTATTTCAACGGATTTTATCGCGGTTTGTTGAGTACTTTAGGATCCCGACTTTACAGAAGCTTTACAGCAACCATGGTCACGGGTGAACTGAGATGACATTGTCACAAAGCCACAAGTTATCAGAAGTATCCGAACATTTTATAGAATTAATTAGTTGTTCCAATTGACGCGGAAAGCGCTTACAATAAGCAATAAGCTTTCTGCCTTACTCATCTCTGCAAATCATACAGTTGTGAGGTGTTAGGTAAGAATTTCCGTTTGATGATGTTTATAACTGGGTCCCACGCAGAAGGAAACACAGCCACCTTATCTATTAAAATTTTGATGTTTCTTTAATTTCAATAGCCTCAAGGATATTCCTAGGACAGAAATCTGTGTTCTTTCGCATGGATTTGTGCTTCATCAAATCAAATGTAATGACAGTGGCCAAACAGAGTGTGTGTTCACAGACTGTTGACTTTATAACGCGACGGTGTTTAATGTCTGGTATATGTTCTTTGATGTGAGTTTTGATTGCTTTGTTTGTTTGTGGTATATAAGAGAGACCACAGTCACAATCAAGCTTGTACACTCCTGCATCTTGCAGGAGGATGTGGCATTTCACATTCAGTACACTAAACGGCCACGCTCGCGTCGAGGGCATATTCTTTAGAGAGCCTCTAATCATGTCCCCTTCATATTGGGCCTCTTCTTAAAATAAGAGTTCATTAAGAAGAGGTCCTCCTTCTCGAGGAAGTTTACCAGCATTTGCCCCCTGCGGTTTCGACTTCCGACTCCATGTGTTCCCATACTCGATTCGACACGATTTCGTACTCACAATTTGGCATTAAAGTCCTGCATAACAACATTAAAGCGGTCCTTACAGGTTTTATGCAAGGCCTTTGAGACATCCTCATAATTTTTTTCCACGTCGTCATCTGAATGTGTCGAGGTTGGTGCGTACACTTGCATCTCTTTGAGGCTGTACCTCTTTGTGAGTTTAAGTACGAGATACGCTAGAGATTTCGACGATGTTGCCTACGAAGGATTTATTCACGAGGAATCCCACGCCGCCTTGTGATAGAGTGTCGCCTTCCCTGAAGTGGAATAGGTGACCCGATGGCAGAGTTATGGTGCTTTCACCTTGTCTTCGGACTTCACATAGCCCCAGAACGTGCCATCGGATTTTTCCCAGTTCCACCTCTAGCTCGACTAAGTGGTTATCTAGTCGAAGCGTTCGTCCGTTATACGTAGTCAGGTCAAGTCGGTGGTAGCTATCCGTAGCCCGGAGATTCTTAGTACCCCTTGTTTCACCGTTACCGTGGCCAGAACTAGTGGAACTACCGGGTACTAGGGGCCGAATTCTGCTGTATCGTCCATTAAAAGTAAGTGCTCGTAATTACGGGGTTACCGTTTCTTCTAAGCATGAGATTCTAGCAAGTTATATACGTCGCACGCTCATTTCGATACCCTGAATAACGATTCGCGTGCAAGCCTGATACAACATTTTGTCAGGCGATCTTCTGGACGTCAGCTTGAGTGAGATTAGTCTAGCTCTTGCGCATCTTAAAGGGGGAAAGGCTACGAGGAAGGACGGAATTACGGTCAAGCTTCTTAGGACAGGCGGCGAACCAGTGTTAGTAGCTACAAAAGATTTTTAATTTTATCCTTCACCGGGGTGTGACCGGAGCATGACTTGGAAATTACATTGTTTTATTTTTTAAGAAGGGTGACATATCACTTTTTCAAAATTACAGACCAATTTCACTTCTTGGCCATATTTACAAATTATTCTAAAGAGTCTTGACGAATCGTCTCACCACAAAGCTTCACGAATTCTAGCCACCGGAGCAGGCTGGGTTTCGCAGAGAATTTAGCACCATGGACCACATTAGGCAAGTTGTATAAAATACACATGAGTAGAATCAGCCGCTGTGCCTTGTAGACTATGAAAAACGTTTGATTCTCTTGAAACCTGGGCTGTTCTGGAAGCTTTACATCGATGTCAGGTCGATTAGCGATACGTCGAAATACTGAGAGCATTGTATGACGCTGCTTCTATGTCCGTTCTGGTTCCGAGAGGTCAAACAAGGCCAATCCAATTGCATCGAGGAGTGCGAGGGGGGATGTCATAAATATTATCGACGAGTATCTCACACATCTTCGTTTCGCCGACGTTATCGTTATGTTGGCTGAACCGTAGGAGAACTAGCAAGAAATGTTGCACAGCCTAAATGAATCCTCCCGAAATATTGGCCTTTGGATGAACGTCAAACCTTTGTCGTGATTGAAACTTTGTCATGTTCAACGAACACGTTCTCCCTAGGCTGGTCAACGTCGATGATGCTATTCTCTAAGTCGTAGAGGAATACGTCTACCTCGGGCAACAATTTCAATTAGGTAGACATAACTTCGAGAAGGAAGCCGATAGAAGGATTCAGTTGGGTTGGGCAGCATTCCGGAAGCTTCGTCACATTTTCACGTCGCCCATACCGCAGAGCTTGAATAAATAGTCTTCAACTAATGCGTTCTCCCCGTCACGACTTAGGGGGCCGAATCATGGCCTCTTAATTTAGAACTGGTCCGCAGGTTTGCGGTAGCTCAACGTGCCATGTTGGGTGTTTCTCTGTCCGACAGAATTCGTAAAGAAGCCATAAGGCAGAGAACTAAGTATTCCATATCACACGCCGAATAAGCTCGCTGGAGTGCCAATGGGCTGGTCTCACGCTCAAAGGACAGATGGCAGATGGGCCAGTAAGGTTCTGGAGTGGGGGCCGCGTTTAGGACAAGGAAGTGTTGGTCGACTGTTCACCAGGTGGGAAGACGGTCGTTTTGGCATACATTGAAAGAGGCCTATGTCCAGCAGTGGATCGATAAGGGCTGATAATGATATGATGATTATATTTCGCTCACCTTGCCAAAGACTACACTCCCACAAGATATTACGCGCGGTTTGTTCGTACTCGTCACCTTCAATCGAACAGTCGCAGAGAGGTGACGTTATTAATTTAAAACAAGAAGTTTACTTTTAAAGTAGCTGTGACCGGTAAGGAACTGACTAGTGCATTGATCAACTTCTAACCACAGTTTCGTTAGCCGGCCCCGCTCACATGATAAAAAGATATGTAAATGCCCTCCTTCGATTTTGTTACTCTGCCGCGCCTGCTATTAATTGTTTAGGTCATTGGTTACTACCAATAACCTAATCAATATAATACAATAGACGTTACGAAGTCAATAGGATTAAATTTCGTTTCGTAATCTTCTGTCCGTCTTGTTTTAAGATGTTTTGATGAGAGACGTTTTTTAAGTTATAATACATGGCTGCCCGGAGTTGAATTTGTAGGTCCACTGGTGAAACTCTGGCAAGAACTGGCAAGGCTTCCCTACTGTCGGTGCGGTAGGCCTGACATGAAGATATTAAGGGAAGAGAAGTAGCCGATAGTCTATTTGTGGGTGTCCTGACGGAGGGCGGCGAGATAAAAAATAGCCCATATTGATGAACGCCACCGGGTCCACTGCCACTCAAACCTGAATCACACCAGCACCTGTATGGAGTTCGTCATAGACCTGATTGGTATAGTTGAGCAACACTTCAACCTTTCCTAATGCTGCATCTCTGGTACCTTATTATTCCATCTGCCATCTGTTACCCTTAGAAAGTGACTGGCCCACTACTTTACAAACGCCTACTTTCTTTACAACGATACCTATACACAGTCACCATAATAGCTTTTCTAATAATTCTAAAAGAAAAAATTCTAATAATCCTCCCTTAACGTATATCTTGATCAGAAACACACACAATGTTATATGTACAGTTACGTTTTACTAGGCGAATTAGCTAACAACTCGTATGTAAAACTTCCTATGTAAATTATACATTTACATATGAGGCAATTTATCATTGCATTTAGGGAAAGTTTCGATTTGCGTATCTGCGCAATTTTGTACGACGTACGTTAACCCAACGTAAAATATATTAGGGATTTGACAATGACAGAGTGGTAGGAACACAACGCGGACGGGCGCACGTGGGCGCTAAAATATTACTCGCGATGTGTTATTACTGTCAATAGGGATACAATATGCGTGACATTAATCTATTTTCATTTCATTAAAGACGAATATCACTGTAACATTTTTCTGAATAGCAATGTTGTTACGATACAACATCCAACGTAACTTGTAACACTGTTCTTAGTTCAAACTGAGATAATATAATGTTTTGTGAGCGGCTTTATGTAGGTGTGTTCTAATTTTAAAATTTAAAATGGTGATATAGGGACGCCAAGCTAGATTTATTTTAAAATTTAGAACACTACACGGATTTTGCATGTATTGTTAACACGTTCTATAGTGTTTATTATTGAATAGTATCCTTTTATACAGGTAAAATATTGCTTATCAACAAATTTATGTGCTAAGTCTTAGCCTTCTCAATTACGGCAGAATTTTCATGTGGGTATCTTGAATCTTAGTAATATTTTTTAAGCAAAGACGCTTAACTGTTGTTTAACAAAAAAAAAAAATAATATTGGTGTTGTGAATGAAAATATATTCTAACAATATAGAGCTGAAGAGTTTGATGTTTGTCTGTTTGAGCGCGCATCTCAAGAACTACTGGCCCGACTTGATACATTATTTTTGTGTTGAATATTCCATTTATCGAATGTCTATAGGCTCTATACATGACGCTACGACTAACAGGACCGGAGCTACGCGGGTGAAACTTTTTGTTGGTATGTTAGACTTTAATATAAAATTAATACTAACCAAATTAAAATGATCCTTTTAATTATTTTTGCTCTAAAAAAAGAGATGCTGTTTGATCTACAGGCCACCGGTGAAGGTAACGAGAATGTATACTAATCTGTTATAAGTTAACTAATTAGAATGTTTTTCTAGATGTAAACAAAAAGCCTTCACCACATGTAAGGGCGTTTTCAGGCGGATGAAAATAATTCTAAATCGGGAAACATCCGTAGTGGACAACTTGACGTAAGCAGTTTGAGCAGCGCGATACGTAGATGCGCGGTGCTCCCGGGTGAGCGCGGGGCGCGGGTAGCGGGGTGTTGTGACGGCTGGCGCGGTCGATACAGCGCGTCGTGACGTCACTACGCTACTACGCTCGACCAAACACCCCCCGCGCGCCCCGCCCCCGTGACCTATTGCGCCGTAACGCCCACCTGGGTCAAGGCGCGAAAACGACGGATATTCCTGAATGTTCCATTACAGCCGTAATTACCCTTCAGAGACAGTAATTAACGGTCACGGGAACCTGACGGTATCCGACTTTCGACTTCCGTAAATATCGACGTGATCAGAGGAGAGGCAATATGGTGCCGTCCTATACTCGATACTTCTTCAGTTGGACCATCGTACCATCAAACATGTTCCTATTCAGAAAGCACAAAACGCGACAATGTGGCCTGCATGCCACAGTTGTGTGAAAGAGGGCCCCTAATTAGGTGAATGGAGTCAAGACATTTTGGAATAGAAAAACTGTTCGTCTTTAAGTCGGTTTATGGACGATATCACTTTACGTGATAACAATTCTCTAATTGATCTTTGAACGCATCACCCGCATGGAGTCAAAGAGACGACACGTTAGTTGTTCGCTCTCTCTCTCTCTCTCTCTCTTTCAGGCTCCGCCCATTAAGAACATTACTATAACTCGTAACATAACTATGACGTCATACTTTTTAGTGCAAGCAGCTAGCGTTAACGATTTACAAGACGTTATCACGTCAAAAGTAATGTTTTAATGTTTGTAATTGCTTTATCTACGAGCCTATTTATCTTCGTTGTATGTATACACATGTAGCTGTGCCAACCAAAATGCCACCACTTACGTGAATTTTTTGAATTCAAGGAAAATATATTGGATAAATCTTATTCAGTTAGACGGTTTGAGCTATACTACTTATTATACACACAATATTTAACAAAAGCCCTGTTGTTCCTGCCAAGGGGATAACCAGAAACGATATAATACTAAAAATGCTTGTCATTTAGTAGTACTGTTCAACTTAAAAATACAAAATAAATACTAAATCGCTACAATATTCGTAAACTAAAATAGGCCTGATAGGGATGGTGGACCAATCACGGCATTGGAAATGTTCATGAACCCGAGTGTACTAGAGGTCATGAGCTCGTCACGTGACAGAAAGGTGTGGTGCGGTAGGCATTTGAACAGACATTTACGTAATTGTAAACATTTTTTTTTATTTCATTATTATTGCTAATTGGCCAATATTTGATTTTATCGAACTATTTTTAACTAATTAACTCAACACTTTTTTTGTCACACATTGTATATTGTATATTTCATCCGCCTCGGCTTCATCCGTGAATAACAGATACCCAAATATACACCATCTTCAGCGGACATCGCTCTGTCTATGGGTGAAATCCACATGAATATCTGTTCTGTTGATTTTGAGCAAATCAATCACATACAGACAGATAGTTTTTGGGACTTCTATATGTATAGGTTTCTAGTAAATTGTGGCGGGCAGCTAGTTATTATACTGCTAGTATTACATATGCAAAAAAATGCTGTCTAGTATTGTAATCTATATTTCTGCCAAATTTTAGCCAAATTTGTCCACTAATTTTTGCGTGAAAGAATAACAAAATTACATATAACACGCATATATAACATAAAATATTAGTAGGCTATAAGTAGCCGCAACTACAGTTATAATTGTTTAAGTACTAATGAATACGATTTATGGCAAATTTCACAATAAGTTATACACACTGGTATAAATTATACACACTGGTATAAGTTATATACACTGGTATAAGTTATACACACTGGTATACGTTATACACACTGGTATAAGTAATACACACTGGTATAATTTATACACACTGGTATAAGTTATACACACTTGTATAAGTTATACACACTGGTATAAGTTATACACACTGGTTTACGTCATACACACTGGTATAAGTAATACACACTGGTATAATTTAGTGCAATTTTCCGCAGGCTCCTACGATTAAAATCTACGTAACTACTACCGTAAATTATACTTTATTGCGGACCAATTACACTTATATGCTTGAATTACATTAATCACCTAATTAACTTTATACATTAATGTTTAACTAGCATTGTTACGTTATTACAATTACGTGATGTTTGTATGTGTTATAGTACGAGTATCATTTGAATTACATGTGTTTTATGACGTAAGCTAAGTATATGATTTGAAGCCATGAGCAGTCACAATCCCACAGGTGCATAAGAAAAAAACAAACTATTACTACAACAATTGTAAACGAATGTCTCACAAAGTTTACAACTAACACAAACAACTAACACAAACAACTAACACAAACAACTAACACAAACAACTAACACAAACAACTAACACAAACAACTAACACAAACAACTAACACAAACTACTAACACAAACTACTAACACAAACTACTAACACAAACAACTAACACAAACAACTAACACAAACAACTAACACAAACAACTAACACAAACAACTAACACAAACAACTAACACAAACTACTTTCTTATCATTGTGATCACTACGAATTTGGGTGTGCAGAAAACGCAGTCAATCACTTTTGCTTGCAATTTGCTTGTAAGATTTATTAAATGCTGCATTACAGCATGCCGTAAAGTGGTAGCTTTGCTGTATTTGCCCTTTGAGAGTAGTCTATTGCCCGTTGGGAGGGAGGAGAAATGGAGGACAACGAATCTGCAAAATAATTATGTGAACGTTTATGGGCGTCGGAACTCATGAAAACGTCCAACTGCTCGTTTATTCCCTTCTGATATATCTAAAAACCATCTCGACACTTCTAAATCATGTGTTCGCGTATTTCTAAGCACCTATTGCGAAAGCGTTTGACATAAGCCTTAGTCACTCCGTATGCAATGACGTAAGCGAATATAACTGTTTCAATATATTTAAATGATGTTAAATAATTATTTATTTCAGACAACCGTCGGGATGACCCGTACAGGCCGACCACACACGCAACCCGTACGGGTAGTAGCTGCGGGTGCTCTGAATTGACGGTTCAGTACGGTATGGCTGCTAGCGGTGACCGGCGTCTTACGCATGACTCCCAGACCACGGGCGTTCCACTTCGCTGTGAAACAATGAATCCCTTGATGTTATGATAGACATAAAAATTTCCTTTTGAGTTCATACCCGACGTAACCGCCTGATAAAGCCATTCAAAAACACTCATATTACGCATAATTATCGCGATGTTGCTGACTTTCGCACCCGTCGTGGGTTTGATCAGGCAAAACATGACATCCACTTGAGTTACAAAAAGCTGTACATAAATTAATGAGAAATGTATATTTCTGAAACCCAAAGTTTTGGTGTAAGACAATTCTACGTCATTAAGAATCTTTTTTCCCATCCTTCCTAGTAGAACATTCAGTGCTGCAAAAAATAAAGGAATATTATAATAAACAAATTAATGAGATCGCACTTCAAAAACTAAGAATTCACTCCAAAATGGACATTGGTCTTGGAGAATATATCTATAAAAAAAATTATAACAACGTAAATTACGGCTTTACATAACACCTGTAAGTACGAAATGGTGTCGAATCGAGTATGAAAACACATGGAGTCGGAAGTCGAAACCGCAGGGGGAAAATGCTGGTAAACTTTCTCGAGAAGGAGGACCTCTTCTCAATGAACTCTTATTTTAAGAAGAGGGCCCCATATGAAGGGGACATGGCAGAGCCCCGATAATGTGACAAGGAACGAGATTGACTTTATTATGACGGACCGAAAGCATATATTTAGGGATGTCTTCTTGGTCAGCAGTTTTAAAACCGAAAGTGATCACCGATTGGTTGGAGGCTCTCGGAATATGGGCTTTCGACGCGAGCGTGTCCAGTTAGTACAGTCGAAACTCCGACCAAACTACCGACGAACCATGGTAGGTTCCTAAAATTTCCAAATGGGATTAAAAAACCGTTTCGATGCCCTGCATATGTCGGAGACTACAATGTCAATTTACGGGGTCATGAGTGGCGTGATCGGTTGCATGCGGGACGAGGGTGAAGGATATTGTAGGAGTAAGTATACGAGCAAGACAGCTGAACTCTCGGTTGAGTCGCTTGGTCTTTATGAGGGAATGCAGAGAACACGAAGACGTTACGTCTGCCGATGTCAAGCTTCTCTCGAAGCGAACCAGCAAACTAATAAGCCGAAACCTTCGTAGCTCAAATACGCAACGGACTACCGAAGCGATTGAGCAGAATAGAGGGTCGAAGGTTTTTGGGGAGAAGATTGGAAGAAGTCATCTGACAAAGGTTAGGGCTGAATCTGGGGTTACCGTTTCTTCTGGGCCTGAGATCTTACCTAAGATCAAAGGTTTCTGTAGCAAGTTGTATACGTCGCACGCTCCTCATCCTCGATACCCTGAACAACGATTCGCGTGCGAGCCTGACACGACATTTGTCAGGCGATCTGCTGAACGTCAGTCTGAGTGACATTAGTATGGCTCTTGCGGAGCTTAAGGGGGCTCCGGAAAACGAACGTGGAAATGACGTTGTTTTATTTTTTAAAAAGGGTGACAAATCACTCCAAATTTACAGACCAATTTTACTTTTTGGTTATATTCACAAGTTGTTCTCAAGAGTCTTGACGAATCGTCTCACCACAAAGCTTGACATTTTCCATCCAACAGAGCAGGCTGGGTTTCGCAGAGTATTTAGTACCACATTTTTATCGTAAGACAAGTTGTACAAAAGACACAAGAATACAATCAGCCGCTCGTGACTTTGTGAGCTACGAAAAAACTCTGTCAAAAACTGAGTTGTTCCGGAAGCTTTACAGCTATGTCAGGTCCATAGCCGATACGACGAAGTACTGAGAGATTTTATGTCCGTCCTGATTCCGAAAGTCAAACAAGGCCAATCAAATTGCATCGAGGAGTGCGACAGGGGGATGTCATTTCTCGAAACTTTTCACTAATGCTTTGGAGGACGTCTTTAAGACTTCAAACTGGGCAGAATGCGGCATAAATATTATCGGTCGTGTACCTCTCTTCTTTCGCCGACGACTGTGTTGGCCGAATCCTTGGATAGCTTGCAGGAAATGTTGCGCAGCTTAAATGAATCCACCCGATGGACTTTCACAAGACACAGATCATGTTTAACAAACACGTTCTCTCTAGAGCAGTCAACGTCGATTGTGCTATCCTCGTAGTAGTAGACGAATACGTCTATCTAGGACAACTATTGCAATTAGGTAGACTTAACTTCGAAATGGAATCCGATAGAAGGATGGAGATGGGTTGGGCATCATTCCGGAAGCTTCGTCACATTCTCACGTCGCCTTTACCACAAAGCTTAAGACAAAAGTCTTCAAAAAATGCGTTCTCCCTGTAATGACCTACGGGGCCGATACATGGCTTCTTAGTTTACGACAGGTTTGCGGTAGCTCAGCGGGCTATTGAACATGCCATGTTTGGTGTTTCTGTGTCCGATAGAATTCGTAACGAAGTCATAAGGCTATGATAAGGCGATGAATAAGCTCGCTGAAGTGGCAATGAGCTGGTCACACACTCACTCAAGATCAGACGGCAGATGGGCCACTAAGGTTCTGGAGTGGAGGCCGCGTTTAGAAAAACGAAGTGTTGGTTGACTGCTCACCAGGTGGGAAGACGATCTCCGTGCGATGGATGTAATTAGCAGGATAGCAGCCGTCTTGGCGTTTATTGATAGATGTCAAGCAGTGGACCGAAAAGGGCTGATAATGTTAATGAAATTACGGAAGACCATACTTAGGAATATACATTACGTTTGTGTGCAGGGTCCAGCACTGCAGACAAATACACCCCACATAACCAGTTAAAGATTAGGATAAAAACAGAAAACACATAATAACAGAAAACTTATACCTAGGGCTAGTAGAGACATATGCATGGAAAAAGATGCCAAACAGCAATCCATATTTGTAACATTAACAAAATAACTGAGAATCAATCAGACCTTCAATTACAAGCAATTTTCCACAATAGGTCCTACGGACAGTCTCCCTCGCATAGCCTGCATAGTGCAAAACGAAACAAAACAGAAGCTCATGTGATAATGGAGATCTCTGGAACGGTATCAGAATAGTAGTCCTATCAGGCTTCTGAATGCATGCACCAAATCAAACAAATCAAAGAAACTGCATTATTTCCTGAGGGGGATCAACAAACAATGTGAAGTTATGTTATGTCCACCCACATGCAAAATAGTCATAATAAATGTTGGGGAGACAGGCCTGAGCTAGAGTAAGCAGTAGCGGCAGTTTTCCAGGTCCACCTAAAAGTCTCAGTTTTGTCCAAACATCCAACTTAATTGGCAAATAAACTATTAATTTTGGATTCACAGTTTCTGATCAGAGACATCTATGTGGTAGTTAAGAATTAATTTAAGCCATTAATTAGAGAAAGAGAGAATTATTAGACATAGAATTTAAATACTATTTTAACTATCTAACAACAAATCACACACTCACAAAACAAAAGAATAATTCAGTCTACAAGCAATTACGTTTAAATTATATATAATTCAAGTAATTTGTTTCATTGAAATGAGTAAGTGGGCCAAAAAAAATAAATCTGTTTTCGGGGGATCATTTGCATAATAAACAAATCCTGAGGGTTCTGTAGCTACTAGCTAGTGAGATTTTTTTATATTATAGAGGACGGACATTTGTCAGTTGCCTCCCCTGATCAGGAAACCAAAACGCACGTTTTAGTGTAATTATGATATTCTTTATTTAGGGGCCATTCAAGAATATAATGTCATAATCTAAAATAAAGCTTGGTCTACATTCAAGTGTTTAAATTTTATTTTCTTCATTGCTTGATTAGATACAGGTAATTAGTAAACATTAACAAAGTAATTTTCATACCACTTATGTTACGGAGTAGATGTTGATAATTTTTTTTTTCAGTAAATATGAAACACCTGCTAATATAATTTTCACTAGGATTCCTAAGGAATTTCATACTCACAGGTTAATAGAACTAATTACGACTCATACGAAACTAATTATTCTTATATCTTCAAAATAAAACATAATGTTAAGTACTTTTAAAATTATTTCAAAAATTAGAAAAAGAAACAAGTTTAACTTTATGTTGACATATCTTCATGACAGCTAGTGTATTACATTTACTTTGTACTTTTATTCGTAGTAGAACTTACTAAAGACCTATACAATGCAGCCTATTCTGTCATTTTATCAGAAATTTGATAAAAAAAATTCTTTAAATTTCAAGACATAATTTAAAAAAAACATTATACTCACACACACATTGTTAGGGGTCACACACATATGCAATTTCAGATAAACTTTAAAAATGCATTTTATTACTGCATTAAATTAAAGCCGTGGTCAAAGCCTCGTCAAAAAAAGTGGGGCACTGAGCCCCACTGCCACGACTTGGGCTTGGGGTAAGCCCAGGCAAAGTCGATTGAACCGAGGAAGAGCAGGAGGAGGAGGTGCTCCTTTTATCTCTGTTATAAGAAGAGCGACAAAGAGCAACAGAAGAAGGCGCTTTTGCGCAAGGGACAAGGGGAGGGGATGCAAACATGACCCATTACACTGCCCAAATTTGGTGGGGTTGTCCTGTGGTGCGGGCAACCCTTCTGTGGAGGGGGCGCCGATACCTTAGGATCCCCCTATGACTATTCATCAAGGTGCCCTGATGATTTGTTGTTTTTGGGCACCTCACCAGAGGCGGTACTGATGGCACTTCCGGCGGTTTTTGCGGTTTTGTGGGTATTGGGCACTATAATATGCCGCGAGCCCCACACACCACCGGACCCCGCCTAAAAAATGTTTGTGAGACATAATAAAATGTTCATAAGCTTTTTATGTAGTTTATTCATATATAATTTTTCCCACAAATTCTAATATCTAATTTCGAAATAGAGAAAAGTAATCACGGCAGCACATAGTTGTTAAGCCAATATAGCAATCAGAGGCACTGATTTACAAAAATACAAGATATACGATTTCATATTCAACTGTCATTGAAAGCATCCATAACAGTAAACACATTATTTAGAATGCCAACATAACGCGTATGATCTTAAGTGTTTTTACAATGCAGATTCTATATAAAATATATCAAAAACTTCAAGAAACTTACTTGAATTGTCAATCTTAGGCACATGTGCTTAAGTTGTTTTTACAAAGTGCATAATTTGATAGTTGCACATCTTTCATATGGACGGTTCTGAGGAGCACACTGTATACCTTGGTATTTGTCGAAATTTAAGACCAGAGTTAAAATAACCATAGAGATAATATTGATAGAGTAGGGTACAATTTTTTCCCTACCGTAGTTCAAAACTTAGAGGGGGGGGGGGTATTGCCCCTCCAAGTTTTAACCACTTTCATGCGATACCTCACAAAGTATTAGCATTTTCGATCAACTAAAATAAAAGTAATATTAAAGTGTGTTTAATCGAAGATTAGCGGTATCAGTAAAAATTCTTAGTACACATGATCGAATTTTATTTGAATCCCTCAGGGCCCAGCATGAGTGGAGTGCTTCCCTTAATGATCTTATATTTTTAACTATACTACTCAATTTTGTAGCAGTTCATAAAATACCACCTTCCAATTTTTAAACATATACATATAGTACCCAGTTTCCGAGTAAAATGTATGTGATATACCCCTGCCGGTCACATATAAGTATGTACAAAATAGTAAAAAGAACTACACGATATTATAGGGTATCTACCTTATAAAGTTATCGTATCGGATAGTGTGGAAAGATTCTGACAGATCCAATCAATAGCAAATTGGATTGCTGGCTTTGGACCTGTGTGGATGCAATATATCCTGTAGGAATAGGCTGCAGTCATTAATACTATTTTTGGGCTCCAGAAGCAAACTGTTCGTCACTCATTAATAAATTGAAGGCAATTGAAATCCTGTTTGTCTACTCACACTACATTTTAGAAAATGTCTTTGTGGGAATGTTAATGGATTACTTAAAAACTATATTTAAACTACAGTAGCATTGAATAGATACAAGCTGGATGCACCGGTGATCAGATAAAGCAAGTTAGTAAGGTAATTGTTTTTAAGGAGAATGTATACAATAACGGTTGGTTATTACCAGCAAATTTTCAAAAATGTTAGAAAATTTTAAAATAGTATTTAATGAGATTACATATGGGAATAAGCTTCCCTTTCCAGGCTGAGTCGAACTGTGCTCGTCGGGTCAGGATGCGATCGCGGCCCGCTAAGGCATGACGTCGTGGGGGACTGTTAATGTACTGTAAAGTCCGACCTTTACAAGGAGGCTGTTGCCTGCAGATCCGGGACTCTATACAATATAGCGGCTGAAGGCACCCGCAGGGGTTTAGTCGGTATTGCACCCTCGAGTGTCGAGTCCGACATACGGTATAAGAGCCACCCGGGACCCTATCATCCGTAAATGGAATTCCGGCAGAAACAAAAAAAAAAGTTGTCTCAGTTTAAGGATTGTAATATTAAATAAATGGTTTGAAACATTAAATTGAAGTCTCGCAGAGTTTCTGTCGCTGGTTCTTCTCTGGTCTGGGAGAGGTTTGTACCGGCGGTAGAATTTTGACGTTCAATAACAGAATAATTTTTGTAAGAGGTAGTCCCATGCATGATGCATGCCACTATATCCTCCTATGCAACGGAATTGGGCCAGCACGACCGGGGACGTACCTCTCGCTCACTTGATACCGCCGTAGTGACACCAACGGTGTCCGCGTTCTGTGCGGTTTGTGAGTAGCTGGTGGCCCATTGGAGGAAGGGTGATAAGGAGCGGATGTTCATGGGCTTCGGTAGTCGTTGAAAGGCTCCGATTTCCCGTTTTCCCTCCTATACATACTATAAAAAAGAGATTTACAAAAATCTTATTCATATATATCATTTCATATAGACTAAGAACTCACAAAACCGTTTTCGCCTGCGTTTATGGGCCCGTAGTTTCTGTAGGATGCAAATATATGTGTAAATTTCTGCTCACGCGCGCGATAGTTTGGCGGTCTAGACTTCAAATTATATTTTCCAGTCTCGTTACATTTGAAATAAAACCTTAAACCGCCACTGCAGAGGCCCCGAAAAAGTTGCTTCGCGAGTTTAAAGCCTCTATGAAGTTTAGACATACATTTGGTTAGGCTGTTGGATAAACAGGAAAAAAAAAAGAAACCTAAATATATTTTTATTTTATAAGTGCTTTCACATGGATGATAAACAAAGTCCAAATTAAAAGTCTCACAATTTACTTACACATTATGAAATAATGCAAAAACAATTCAGATTCCATCCTCTATGTGATAAAAAAAAACCATGTGAAAATTATTTATCTTAAATATAAACTTATGATAATTTAAATGTTATGCAATAGAAATACAATAAAAAATATGATAAACCATTTTCATTTTTAGTTATAAATGCTTTAATACACATTTCCCTTTATAAAAAGCTTTATATTTGAGACTTGCACCTGTTGTTACAAAAATAGAATTGAATGAATCATTTATTCGACATTGACAATATGATGAGGTTTTAACTTACATTCTACTATTTTATACTACTAATTAGCTACTAAGAATATAGATAATTAAAGTAGATTTCATCTACTATTGATGTTTATGGTGTAACGACTGAGATGAAGTGTTAAGGGTGGGTTTCTTTTATAAAGACAATACAATTAATTATACTTACCATATAGTGAACTAAATCATTTTGTACTGTGTTCACTTAAATATAATGTCCACATTCTGCTTTCGATGTCGGGTTAATCAAAACAAAAACAAATATATTTTAGCAATGTAAATTTCTTCTGACAATGCCTGATATGGCCCAATGGGCAATTTAAAATTTATGTTAAAGTCTAAGATAAATGTATATAATTGTTAAATTGGAAAATTATATATGGTAGAAATATAATAGCATTTTTAAAGAATAGATATGATGTGAAATTTAAAGTGTCACAGCAAAGAAAATAATTTTGTTTATTTTAAAGAAAGTATGAAAATACACGTGATAAGAAAGGTAATATTAAAATAACTAGTTCATGATTTATTACGACAGTTTATCCTGGAAATCTCATAGGATTTGTTACAAATTAAATTAATTCGTCATTTTTTACATTTAACTAACCAGTAATAATTTGTTTTACTTTGAAACAGTTACATAATTATCTTTGAACGGATATAACTATATTATAAATTTTCACTGTCTATCCAGTCAGACCAGAACAATTTTTTTATGTCAACACTCATAATAGAAAAAGTGTTTGTTAAAAGGAGGAGGCACTATGTCCTATAATATGTCGCGTATATTATCGCCGTCCCGCCGGCATGTTACATGATGCGGCAATTCTCTTCACCTTCACGAATCTCGCCAAGCTAAAGAAAAAAAAATTAAATTAGTACACCAACTCTTTTTTCACTCATTAAGTACTGCACTATTCTACCTATTCGACACAATTCCTACGAAATAACACTAGAATAATCGCAGATGAATCGAACACGCATACAAACACGTGGACACTCGCAAATGTAATGTGAGCATAAATCTGTTAAATATGAGCGTAATATGTAAACATGTACGCAATTACGTGAGCGTACCCTTCTACGCATGTACACACATACGCTTTCTTACAGTAAATACTACAAACGCCGTGTGCTTTTTGTGTTTTGCTAATGGCGACACAATCCAACTTATATTAAATTCCAACCTAACTGTCACATACCTGTTCGCGACGTGGATATTTGTGTGCGAGCTCACGGTGTCTCTGCGCACTTGTGCTTATTTGTCTTCGTTGACGTTCTGACACTGCTACCTCCTATAATACAAAATATGGTAATGAAAACAAAGGATTTTTCGTATTAAAAAATCTGACAACGGAAATGCTTTCGTAAATTTAGGTAAATATACTCATTGTAAAATCCTTAAACTGTATTCTATCGTAAACGAGCGAAGGAAACCCGTCTAAACGACCGCGTCAAACGGGAAACTAGGAAGTTTCTTTAAAAGATCGGGATGTAGAAAAGTAAATATATCTTTTTATAAATTCAAAAAATATTAAAGATTCTTGTTAAATATATACATAATATACTCAAATTCACATGACCGGAATGGGATCCGAACTTGGAAGT
>JAFELO010000014.1:831251-867368 GCA_017140195.1 Eumaeus atala | reverse complement strand
TGCGTGCGTGCGTGTGTGCGTGCGTGCGTGCGTGCGTGTATATATACATATAAAATAAATCGCATAAATAATGTTCGTGCCAACTTCTATTTTAGTAATTTAACTTCCTTATTCCTTGTTACTGGTTGTCTGGAAGAGACCGATACTAGCGTAAAGACCGCCATTTTTGTACATTACTTTTTACTACTAAGGTTTAATTATATTTTAGATTTCTTATTTGGTACAAAGTAAATTATTTTTATTTCCAACCCGGGATACGAACCCGAGACCTCAGGTCTAGACGTGAGGTCCTGGGTTGCTTCCCACTAGACTACTATGCTGGTATTGTATTTATATACATATACATATTTATATACAGTATTTCGCCCCGCATTTCCCGCGCAGGGGAAGCGTTCCTATTCTTTTCGCTAACTTTAGTTGTCTAGCTTACATTATTTTTATCTTTTTTTTTACATATTATTTTTTCTGTTTTACATTTTCTTATTTTTGTATACAAGTAGCGAAATTCTCCCAATAAATATTAATTCTTCTACAGACTTCTACGAGTTATTATTGAACCTTAGAGGACAGGCTACTCGTACTCCAAATGTATTAATATCGCATAAAGAGAGCCCTACTCTTTATGCCACATTGCCTTTATTGCACCTCATATGTACCGTTGAGAAAATTATTTCGTAGTTACAGTCGAGGGTTGGTGTCCATCGCGTATGTGAATTATTCACTTACTTCAAGATGCTTATTGTGATTCGCGCGGGAAATGGTTCTTTTCCTTCGCAACTACTGCTAATAGAATTTTGACATTCAATTAGAGATATGTGAGAATTCTATTTTGAATAAAATATTTAAATTTCATTAAAATCTGCGCACCTTGCTCCGGTTTGGATTTCAATAAATCAATTTCCAAAACCCTATAATAAAATCATTAATATTATCATATTAACTTGAGACGATAACGTTTTACGCTTTTGAATATGCCGCAAAATTTGCACTTTTAATTATTTGTTTAACAGTTTAGAAGAAGTATATTCAGGAATTTATGTTTAAGTAAAATTTTACGCAATAATAGTTTAAGAAAAAAAAAAAGCTTATGCTTATTCACTATGATAAATATGGCAAATACTTTGCCGTGTTTGAGAAAAAAGGTATTCTTATTATAATTCTATGAGTAGAAGATGATGACGATTGACTTTTGACATATTAATTGTAAACTAAATAAATGTCAAAAAAATACTAATCACGGACTACGGAAGATCTTTTCTACAGATTTTATAATTTTTCACAATAATTTATTCACAACAATGGAACAGCAAAGTTGAATTTAAATGTGACAAATGTCTATATGCCGCATTGAATAATAGAAATTGACTCCATAATATTAAATATAATACTTTCTTTTCCGAATGTTTAGTTACAAATATTAATTATTTATTGTACGCTTAGAAGAAATGTATTCTTTTGAAGGAGATTTTAGAAGGAGACCACAACAAAATTTTGGTGGAGCTAGTGCTCAGCGAAAAACTGACAGGGATGCACTTATTCTACAGTCACAACAACAAAGGCAAAAAAGAGAAGTGTGTGTGTTTATAAAGTGTGTTGTGGCATAGTTGTGCAAACGATTAATATGGACATTTTTCTTTTTCAGGAACATAGAAAAAGATTACACAGTACTATAAAAATTCAGGCATACGTACGCAGTTACCTCATCCGAAAACATTGTAAACAAATCCAAAGAGACCAATTTGACTCTAATTTTACAAAATTAACTAGTCAAAATCAAAATCTAATAACTCTTCTATCGAGACTTTTATTTTTTTATGATGATACTAAGGATACATCTAGATTGGTGTGTATTTTGTTTGTATTATGATCTGTCGCCTTTCAGCTGTAGTTCAGTATTTACACAAGGCCAGCATCATACACATTCATTGAAGAGTTGCTGTAAATAATTTATGAAACAAACAATTTACAAGAGTATTTGATAGCGTACAGTAATTTCTCAGTACTGCTCTCATATTACTGAACTTAAGAATAGTCTTATAATTATGACTTCCTTCATCTGTCATTTTAGTTTCTATGTTCTTTGATATTTCTATGTTCAGAAGTAAATACCAAAAAGAAGGGTAGTAGTTAATCAAAGTATAGTTCAATACAAGCCATTTATACTTTACAACAATAACTACAACACATCTTCACACCAGATCCATAAAGGGGTAGGCAGAGAAAACAACACATCATGTAATGCCTTACCTTCATCAATATTCATAACTTTTTCCAAACAAGCTGGTTGTGAATGCTCTTGACACTACCAACAAACAGTAGCCAATCAAACTGATGAGGGTATGTCAGTCTTGGTCTTCCCGTGACTTAGACGCTTCCACATTCCCACTTCTTAGTTTTGTTAACTTTTCATACTTCAAAGATGATGTAACACTATATAAAAAGTGTGACTACAAAGATTTGTAAATGCTAAATCTATTTATATTGTTTCAGGTGGCCATATCTCAACTATTATTAAAGCAATGGAAAAGTGTATTGTCCAATAACATCTACACTGTCCAGATAAGGAGGTTACTGCCCTTCCACCTACATTTATTAAAAGATGATGCTGAGGTAGGCTATTCAAAATTGATGTATGTTGACAAAAATATATCAGTATACCCTCCTACTGGCATCCATCCCAGAGCAGCCACTGCATGGAGACTGTCCTTGCACCTGGTGAATGGTTGACTAACATTTCATTTTCCTAAATGCGGCTTCCACTCCAGAACCTCAGTGGCCCATCTGCTATCTGATCTTCTAAGTGTGTGACCAGCCCGTTGCCACTTCACTGTGCTTATTCTTCACGTGATATCAGAAACTTTAGTTCTCTGCAGGAGATCAGCCATCTTGGCCTTCATTGAAAGAGGCCTATGTCCAGCAGTGGACCAATAAGTGGTGATAATGACGATAATGATAATACCCATCCACTTTTTTATAGTATAGTGGGACAAACGAACAATCGGAACCTTTCAATGACTACCGACGCCCATTAATGTCAGCATACTTATGCCGATGCATTGCTACTCACAAACCGCATGAAATGAGACACTGTAGGTGTCACTTTACGGTGGTATCAAGTAAGCGAGAGGAACCTCCCCGGTTGTGCCACCCCAATTCCGTTACATAGGAGGATGTAGGGCCATGCATGGTGGATGACACTACATCCTCCTTATACAGCATGGCACTATCTCTTACGTATATCCATTTGGAATACTATTTTTCTATATATTACTCTACTGTATTAATGTATAGTAAGGTCCATTTGCTAGAGCCTATAGTTATTAAGTATTTCTATGTAAAACGGGATGAATCAGTAAATCTTATACAGTATTATTTTGAGGGGAAATAAACTTATGCACCGCCACCAATCCCAGCAGGATCCATTGATCGACATCATCATTGCGAAAACCCAACCCATGCATAGCTTTGTACAAAAGTGATAATTTATCATGTCATAAACAAAATATTGTCTCCTATTACTAAATGGTGGTGATGTTGATTTTCAATGAATGCTGAAGTCTACCTGATAGGTAGCTTTCACCATTCATTGAAAATCTCTCTAATTCTCTCTCTCTAAAACTCTACTATTTCTTCTAAGGGTTACATTTCTTATAATTTCAGATGGGTAAGTACTGTGTAAGTATGTTGCACCAAGCACTTTGTCAATGGAAAATATTTCACTGCCTTTTTAAGATTTATACTTGTACTATAATAGGTTTATAGGTAACTAGTTTCACTTAAGTGTCATAACATTTATTTTTATTTCTTTATATAAATTATTTGTCACCCTTCTTAAAAACTCCGGAAGCTTCGTCACATTCTCACGTCGCCTATACCGCTATACCCAGAGCTTGAAGACGAAAGTCTTCAACAAATGCGTTCTCCCCGTGATGACCTACGGGGCCGAAACATGGCCTCTTAATTTAGAACTGGTCCGCAAGTTTGCGGTAGCTCAACAGGCTGTTGAACGTGCTATGTTGGGTGTTTCTCTGTCCGACAGAATTCGTAACGAAGTCATAAGGCAATATGATGAAGTGGCAATGGGCTGGTCACACACTTAGATGAACAGATGGCAGATGTGTCAGTAAGGTTCCGGAGTGGAGGCCGCGTTTAAGAAACCGAAGTGTTGGTCGGTCATTCACCAGGTGGGAAGACGATCTTCGTGCAGTAGCCGGCCCGGGATGGAGCAGGAGATCGGTCGTCTTGGCGTTCATTGAGAGAAGCCTATATCCAGCAGTTGACCGATAAGGTCTGATGATAATGATATAAGCTATAAAATGATGTGAAGGATATTGTGTTTTATATAGTGCCCTTGGTTTTTGTAAGCTACCAGAACAAGAAATGTTATTGGGATAAATCTGTTAACCTACACTGCGTAACTGCCTACACTTCACGCCTCTTTTTATATATTTTTTAATAGGTCAAATATCCCATAAATATCCAAATTTCCGTATGTATACAGATAGAACAATGGTAGCCTTTATTCAGATATAAGTACAAATTATGTATGAACATCTCGGTAATACAGAGATCATCTGCATGCCTTTGAGTAAAGGCCTCCCCTAGTGTACTCCACCTGTCTCCGTCTAATGCCTCTTAGTTCAAGTCCTGCCAACCATGTCAAATATTTCACCTTCCCAATGTTTAGACTGCCTGCCTCCTTGTTTGCACTTTTTTCTTTTAAGTTGTTATAATTTTACTCTATTTGTCACAGCCATTTCCATTTGATATATTTAACTGTAAATGTGTCATCGGCTGTTTGTTCCGCCCTCAGTTTTTCATTAATTATATCATCTAATCTTTTCTTGTTGATCATGCTTCTTTCCATGGGTCGTGGTTCTCCTTTCATCACTCACAGTCAGCTGAAAAATCGCTAGGTCTCCCTCCTTCAATGTATTAGGCTATATGGACTCTGTCTCTCAATTTCTAACACTGGTGTGCCATAGCACTGCCATCACTGAAGAGTGTAAGTAATACTTGTTATATAAGTACTAGCAAGTTTAAGTATGAGCATGACAATTTATAAAAGTTGACACGATTAGATTTGTGACTATATATGTATATTTAATATAAATTGAACTACAAATATAAGTTAAAACAATATAAATATAAGTTTAAAGCAATGTATAAATTTCAATAATTTTTTGTCTGTGGCATCACTATAATTTAGCAGGTTGTAGTTATTGTTATAGTAGTTCCAAGGATACACATTGTGAACATTTAAAGTTTCTATTATAATAAAAAAGTTCAGCTTTGTGACAGGCGAATTTAAAGAGCTGCTTAATATTTTTTGTATACACTCTTTGGGTATGTAACCCTGAAATGAATTGTATGAAACAAATCATTATGGTTATTTATATGTGTGAATTGTCCACTTAGATCCCTCTTGCTGTACCACTCAGGATGTTCGAAGTGTTCACGTCGGTACAAGGTGCGGAATCTTTTATGAGTCACAGTGAAGCTGTCAAGAGTACGGGACTCACATTTTTGTATCTTATCAAAAGAGGTGATTTTTTTTTTCCTTTGAGCAATATGTGTAAAGACACTAGTGATGTCTTCTATAGTACTTAATATATGGGGACTTGATGACAGACTGTGTCTATAGCCAGCCACATGATTGTAGTGCTGATGTTAGTAAGTTAAAGATCCCCCTCACCTTTAATGCGCCGCCGGAAAGTCACAAAGCACATGAAATGCGACAGCATTGCTATCACTCAATACCAGCAGCAGAATTCCATCTTCGGACATTGAGACAGTTCTCTCCACCACCTCCAGAAGTTCCATGCTCATCACCTTGGTGTCCGTAAATCCACAACAGTACCGCTTAAACGCCGCTTTTTACGGCGTACAACTGTGCTGTGTGGGACCAGCTGCTTCTCTCGGTATTTCCGATCCGATACAACTTATAGGTCTTCAAGAAATGAGCATACCTATTCCTTAAAGGTAGGCAACGCGTCTGCGAGACGCCTTGCAAATGTCTATGGGCGGCGGTAGCCACCACCCACCTGCTCGTTTGCCACCTATCTCATAAAAGAACTCAATTCTCCCAGGTCTGACGGCCTAATTTTGCTCCGAGTCTCTACATCACTTACCGCAGTACTGCTTTTGGTTTATTATGTGCTTCGATCCCAACATGCACCTGAAAATGATTTTTCAGTATTCACTTACATTTAATTCAGTCGTTTATCTTTGTGTGGTTCACTATATGTACCCTTCCTGGGTGGGGATATATGGTGGGATGTAATTTCGGCAGTAACGGCCAACCAACCCCTACAGGCGAAAGAGACAAAAAAAACCGAAATAACGGAACTTTACAAGTTATACCTTACACTTTAACATATCATATTTTTAATACTTACACTTACCAGGTTACTTCAGAAGCTTAAGGAATTTACTGTGCCAAAAAACGCCACCATTGTTTGGGCCATCGCCCAATCCACCCACACCAATGTGTAGTGCGCTATTAGAATTAATTCAGAGGCCACTGGAGTTGGGTACACAAGTAGAGGATTTAGCAGAATATGAGTAAGTACCTGTTATTGCAAGTTTAGTTCCTATAAATAAAATTAATTGTGCTAGCTGACTGCCACGCCTTGTTGTGGCTGTTATAGTAAAACAGCATATATTTTAAGTTACATATGTGTGTCAAATATCACAAAATTGACGTTTTAATTACAATGAAACTACTTTTACGGATTTTATTGACGTTGATGTTTTAAGTTTACACGAATGTTACTCATTACAATGAAACTACTTTTACGGATTATATTGACGTTGACGTTTTAAGTTCACGCGAATGTTACTCATTACAATGAAACTACTTTTACGGATTTTATTGACGTTGACGTTTTAGGTCGAATGTTACTCATTACAATGAAACTACTTTTCCGGATTTTATTGACGTTGACGTTTTAAGTTTACGCGAATGTTACTCATTACAATGAAACTACTTTTACGGATTTTATTGACGTTGACGTTTTAAGTTTACACGATTGTTACTCATTACAATAAAACTACTTTCAAGGATTTTATCGCTGTTTACATAATAAGTAACTAGTCCAACGTTTCGAAGTCTTACAGCAAACATGGTCACGGGCGGACTGAGATGACAGTTGTCCTAACGACACAAATTATTAAAAGTACCCGAAGAAGTGTAATTATTTAGTTAATCGGAACGTTTGATGCAAACAGTGCTTGTTATATTTTGCATTCTTGACGTGTTTTGTTTTTGATGTGCTTATGTTTATCACTAGGACCCATCTTCTCTATTGAAATTTTGTTTTTTTTTTTAATTATTTTTAATAGCCTCACGGATCATTTATGGAAGGAATCGGTGTTCTTTAGTAAGGCTTTATTAAATGTAATGGCAGGGGCCAACTTCAGCATACTCACACCTCAGATTTTGTAACACGCCGGTGTTTCATATCAGCTATAAGATAAAACGTCGGGCTGGTTAAATAATTAAATAAAATCAGTAAAGGTAGTTTTACCTTAACCATCAAAATTGGTTCAGTTGATTCGGTGTCCACTGCCGACAAACACCATGCCATGAGATTATTACGCATCAAAAAATAAATTTTGCTGTTAGATCTTACACTGTGCATCTTTACATTCACACTTTATTTCCAAGTTGTACAAAACTCACAAATATAATATGCCAATATACGTCCAATATGGCATCATTAGAATACAAAATTGGTCTTCATATGTTTGTAGCCCATGCCTAACCGCTCTTAGCTGAGGCGCATCACTTTGTCTCTGCACATTTAAGTGTTTTTCACTAACCGAATTCTGTCGGCTGGACCGGGGAGGTACCTCTCGTTCAAACTACCGACTACCGCCGTAAAGTGACAGCTGATTTTTCGATGGACCGTGGATGATGGAGGAGAGCAACGGCTCTGCATAATCTCTATGCGGATCTTTATCGGCGTCGGTAATCGTCCAAAACCTGTGACTTACACGAGGGGTGATTGATAAGTATCCGAAACGACAAAGGAGACTAATAATCTATTTACACAATTTTATTTTTCAACGTAGTTTTCTTCTACCTCGATGCATTTAGTCCAGCGCTTCTCCAATGCCGTTACACCAGTTTGTTAAAATGTTTTCTCTAATCCCTCAAAACACTCGTCTACGGCGACACTAACTTCATGATTTGATAAAAATCTTCGGCCACCTAATCATTTCCTGAGATTCGGCAATAAGTGGAAGTCGCACGGGCCCAGATCTGGGGAATAGGGAGGAAGCGGTTACAATTAGAACCGCAATTCATGGAGTTTGGCCCTTTGCGTGTGTACAGGTGCGTTGTCGTGCGTGTCGTTGGAATAAAACTATCTTTTTGGCTAAATGAGGCCGTTTCTTTCGGATTTATTCACAAATTTTTTGCAGTAAGCTTGTATAATACTCTCCATTTATTGTTTTTCCTCTTTGGAAATAAGTATCCCAAAAAACAGTCGCCATCACTTAGCCGGTCGACAAAACCGTTTTTGCTTTCTTTGGCGCGGGTTTTCCGCTCTCAGTTCACTGCTTAGATTGTTCTTTCGTTTCAGGAGTGTTACGCTTGAACAGCGCCAAACACTCCGACGAATCGTCCACTGGACCTTGCTTTTGGTTAACAGTGAGCAAACGCGGCACCCATCGCACGCAAAGAATTTTCGTTCGCAAATGTTGGTGTGAAATGTTAAAAACGCGTTCAGAGGAAATGCTTACCATGTCTGCTATCGAACGTAACTTTAAGCGCGGATCACTCTGAATGATTTTTGAATCTTTTTGATCATGTCCGGATTCGTGACGACTTCATTTGGACGGCCAGACCTGCGAGTGACTTCGCAGCTCTGTCGCCCACGTTTAAAATCAGTTACCCAGGTGTGAATTGTACGCAATGCAGGAGCGGTGTTACCTAAAACACTGTCTAGCGTGGCTTTAATCTGGGTAAATGTTTTCCCGCTTTAAAACATAAAACTTTATCACTGCACGAATTTCGTTTCTTTCCACTGTTGAGAAAATTTACGGCAGACGAGGTTCTAGGTCGCCTCATACAAATTCTACCAGTTCGAATAAATTGATTTTTTTTATCTGCAAAGTTATTTGGGATTTTTGTCTATGCTCAGACATGTCAATCCCATCGTACCTTTCATGTGTTTGTACAGCAAAAAAAGGTGTACTTAATTCACACACAGAACCGAATCAGGCAGCATATATCTTTACATATGTCTGAACCAGGCCGAGACAGAATGTATTGGGCCAGGCCTACGTCCAGTTTGTTGACTATATTTTGAAACAAAACACTCCCTCTCTGTTCTGTTCCTTACACATTCCATCAATAAGTGATGTATGTCCTCTAAAGTTCCACACACTGTGCAGTTTGGTGATTCAGCTCTTTTAGTGAGGTAGTCAAAACTTGCTGACTAAATTCAAATTTGGTGTTCTATTTTCGAAAAGATGGTAGGATATAATGTAATAAACTCTGTTTGCATATCTTTTTTTTAAGTTCGTCGTTTCGGCCAGTCATCAATCAGCTAGCGGTCTGAAAATCTACTTTTCATACCCTTAAGTGATTACACCCGCGTAGCTACGGTCCTTAGTACGGTATGTTATATACTGGAGGTACGAGGTTAAAACCGCGGGTCGTCGCTGGTATAGTACAAAAAAAAAAGAATATTATAAAAGTATGTAACATTTCAGCGATACTGTGATGACGGAGTTTGCGTCAGCGTTCCTGTGCCACACCTACCCGGAGCCCGTGGAGATGTTCGTGTTGCCGGCGCTTGCGCACGACACGCAGCGACAGTTCCCATTTGTGTCGCTGCTGAAGTGTCTGGCCGACGACGACAAGTTCAAATCTAGCAAAATTGTTAATGACTCCTGGCTACTACATTCTGTTCTCACATTGGAGCCAGCGGGATTTGGTTAGAAATTTTATATTTCATGACACTGTACCTAATATGTACATGGGGATATTAAAAAAACGTTACAATCTGGAGAAGACCTGAGGTGACATGTTCAGACATGTTTTGAACTTGTATCCGTCTAGTTGAACGCCCATTGTGTGAAAATGGCTGCACGGATTTTAACTCGGAAAAATCCCCGGCCCGGTTGTAGACGAAGAAAAAATAATGGTTCCCTTAGTAGTGGGGATTAGATTATACGCGTGTGAAACCGCGGGGCGCAGCTGCTACTAAATAATATATAGTAGAATAAAAATATACTTGAATGGGGGTCAGAGTTACAAATCTCAAACAGGTTTGTAAGAAGCAAAGCGCGGCAAAGGGTCATGCTGGTGACACACGGGGTCTCATCTTTACTTCTCATACTTTTTTATACTGGCTTAAATATACTTTCTTATGGAGTAAACTCCATCTAAGTGACTTCATTGTCGCGTTTCGCGAAGTGGGTTATTGGAGAGGACGAGGGCAGGAAGGCTACAAGAGGCATCGTAAAAAGGCTCCGACTGCTTTACCTCCTATACTATAATTTAAAAAAAACATAACAAAAAAACTTTCTTTATTAGTCTATCGTTAGCATTGCTACAATATCAATTATTTTTAATTTCAGCCAATCATATAACGCAAACACACAAGACAAGACTGCCAAACAATCCAGTAGTGTTAGATTACATTAAAGTCGTAGCCAAGTTAACAGTAAACGTATGTAATAAGCAAATATCGTACGACTACGAGGACTCGCTGTACAGCCAGGAGACGGCCGCCGACAACGACGACGGCAGCGACAGCGACGGCGAGCCGAGCGCCACGTCCGTCAGGGAGCAGCTGCTGCTCACCAAGTGCATAGAGCTGCTGAACGACCAGGAACGGTGCGTCATGCTCGCGTGTGCGCAGCTGCAGGACAGCGACCTCACGGTGGACTTCCTCGACTGCATGTCCAAAATATGTCACAACTTACTGCTCAGTCACAGGATGGCGTTACATAAATACAGGTGAATATTTTTAAACTTTACCTACATCTAACACTCACGTCTGTTGTTCCGAAATAACCCAAAGATGTATTTAATGCAACTTATTGTTAGTACACGTAAATGACAAATATGCCAGAAAATGCCTAGCTTTTGTCTAATGTAATAAAATAAATTATGAATCTTTATAAACTGTAATTTTGCTGATCTTTCTGGGTGGATGCAAATAAATTTATTTTTTTTTTCTTTCTAAATTAAAGTTCAATTTCATTTAAAAAAGACATAATAAATATAGACAATTTTATTTTGTAATCTCATTAAATTAAATAAAAAAAATATGGAAGTTTACTATTTCCTCACTTATTGTTATACATCACCTTAGTAATTTTTAAAAACATGAAATAATCCGAATTTTAGTGCCAAGACTTATGTATAAAATGTAACATTAAAAAGATAACCAATCACAGGTTACTGTATACGCTCGCGTTCAAGCCACTGTTCCTGCGCGGTCTGTGGGAGTGGCTGTGCAGCATGTCGCAGTCGTCGTCTTTCGGCGGCGCGGCCACGCCCCTGCTGTCCGCTCTCTCGCGGGGGCTGGGCGCCGAGACGGCGGGAGGCGTGGCACGTCTGCTGGCGCCGCTCGCGCTCTTCTGTGCGCTCTTCTCCTTGCTCATCGGCACGCTACACGATACAGAGTTCTTCAGGGATACGGATGCGGATGAGAAGATGATCGGTGATTATTTGTTGTTAGTCATATAGCGACTGCTCTCAACCGTATCGCACGGCCTGGGCGTTAGACGTCTGATGACGTGACTCGCGCTGTTTTGTGCGTTCTTCTCGCTGCTTATCGGCACTTTACACTTTACCCACTTCTTCAGGGATACGGATGCATTTAGGAAGATGACCTTTAATATTATCATTTGTAATAATTTCTTTTCATATTACGTCAGACCATATCTATTCTTAAGGAATACTATTAAAGGTGTAAGAATGAACTGTTATTATCCATTTTATACATTTTGAAAGGCATTACTGCCAAACTGACACGTGGACCAGTGAAGTACCACTCTCACGTAACTTTGTGTGGATGTGTCTAGTGGGAAAACTGAATCACCGATTACATTTGCCCAATCATCCCCGGATTATATGATCGACGATTACGTACACAGCTGATGTTTGTGGACATCACAAGACGTTCATCTTCACACTTTGCTGTTCATTTATCTCTTTTGTATATCTTCATTTCAGTGGATACCGTTGCAGCAAACTCCGGTGGGCGAGTCTATGCGTTCGACTTCTCGGAGCTGGGGGGCATCTGCAGCATCCTGAAGCAGGTGTGCCTCGGTCTAGTGGAGTTGGCATATCCCGAGTCGCGGCCGTCCGTCGTCGGCCAGTACAAGGATACAGTCGGGAACACCGGCGTAGGCAACTTGGAGAAGAACCAGACGCCAGCCTGGGCGCATCTGTTTAAGGTGCGTTGGAATTTTATGTTTTATGCCGGCTATATACTGATTTACGATTTTTTTTCAAATGACTCGATTTAAAGAAAAGAAAAATGAACTCCTAAACGAAATAGATGTGTCCGTGTAGTCGTCAGTAGTTTTAACATCCAAGTGTCACCGAAGCTGATTTCCTTCGTATACTTAATGAACTATTCTTTTTCATACTAGCACACTTCAGTTTTCCATATCGCTATATCCTATTCAGTTCAAAAACTACAAGGTAACTGAGCTTTAAGGTGTATATCAGATCCGTGTTGACGAATATAAAACATATGTCGGTGCTTTAGGACATAGGGTGGAACATTAGGAGTAATTTTACTATGTAACACGAGTTTGTGCATGCGCAGGTGTGTACGCAACTTTTGCGCGCGCTGTACGCCCGCGACGCACGGCTTCGGTTCTGTACCGCGCCGTGGGCGGTGGAGGGCGCGTCGCTGGCACACGACCTGCCCGCCGCGCTCGCGCTATTGCCACGCGCGCCGCGCCGTTTTGCGCGCTCTCCCTTCGCACCGCACGCTCCGCTGTCGCCCATCGCGCAGCTCGCCGCTATAGACCCGCTCTCGGCACACTCCGGTAACTAAAAAACGTTATCACACTGGATGCACACTGATCGTTCATAGACTTTTAAATAAATTTAAATAAGTACTTTCAAGACTAAACGATTAAAGTAAAAATCAAAACCCATTGATTAAATATGATTAGCGTTAAAATTTTGCTCTCCAGGATTTACAGTCTCAGGAAACAAATATCAGTAAGTGATAAAATTTAACGCTCTTCCTTGGAGGGTCAAATCTAGGCCAGTTTTTATGAGGTTATCTTAGAACTTAAGGTTTTCAAAAATAAATCAACCACTTTATAATGAAGTTAAAATGAGATTGTTATGTAAATTGGGGTGTTCACTAAAGTTTTAAGTATACGTGTAACATTTGCAGGCCTTTTGGGAAGAGCGTAAACCGATGTGTGGCGGTCATTTGAATAATGAAATTTTTTAATATATGATATAACATTTTCTATCCTTTTGTACATCTTTTTTGTTACACATTTGCTAACTGTTATTTAACGTGTTAAAACGATACGGTCAGGTTACACTAGCTGTCATCATGAGCATAGATATTAGTACCTTTTTTATAAGTATTTATCGTGTTAAAACCGGTTAGTTAATATTTTTTGACTTGTATCTCATACAATATCGATGATATATTTTTTTTCACATAGACGTTAATTTCAGACGAGGGTCCCCCGCTTACGATCAAGGAGCTCCGGACGGTGACGATACTGAGGGAGATACCCTTCGTCGTCCCCTTCGCCACTCGCGTGCTCATATTCCAAGATCTACTGCTCAGGTGAGAGAGAAAAGGTGGTGTCATGCTTGGCGCGTTTGTTGTCTGGAGGAGCGATTTAAAATGTTCGGCGCTTTATTCGGAGACTTGTATACACGGAGTGCGCGGTCCTGGTCTCTGGTCTCCGTGGGTGGAGCCGTTAACTCGTGCAACGCCATCTGTTTGTTGCAGAGAGAAGCACGAGCACCTGTACGAGATGGCCAACTTCAACGAGGGCCCGCAGATCAACATCAGCGTGCGCCGCACACACCTGTACGAGGACGCCTTCGACAAGCTCAGTCCGGTCAATGGTATGGTGATGATATTGGTACTAGCGCTATATAAGTATAAAGTACGCGGTGGTGCCATGCTGCATTGCTGCCTGATTATGCCGGCACGACCGGGTGGTATCTCTTGTTCACATGACACTTCCGCGAGCCCACTGGAGAGGGAGCAAAAGGGAAGGAGAATAACACGTCTGCGTATCAATTGTGTGGATGTCTATGGGTGTCCGTAGTCATCTGAGGGCTTCCGTCTGCCCGCTTTACTCCGTATACTATAAAAAAATTGAACTTTGGATAATTGTATGTCCTAAAACTAGGCATCTGCGGGTGCGGTTACAGAGATGTAGATGTAGGCAAAATTATCCAGGACAACGTAACAATGAATACTCTTATTTATAAGCGAATGTAACAATAAAAAAACAATTACACTCTTAGATTTACAAAATGATTACAGTAACATATTTTCGCAATTTCATCCGATATAAAATAATTCCAACGAAAAAATTTCAAAATCTCCTCAAAGTTTTTGAAAATTATAAACTTTGTTATGAAGTTAAAGTTAAGTGGGAGTTGTATTGTAGAGCCGGATCTGAAGTTGAAGCTCCGGGTGCAGATGATCAACCAGGCGGGCGCCGAGGAGCCGGGCGTGGACGGAGGGGGCCTGTCCAGGGAGTTCCTCTCAGAACTGCTCAAGTACGTGCCTCTGTTGGTTTACCACCTGGCGCTAGATTTTGCATTGGGGTGGTTTCAATGACTCTTTACTCTTTCGTACAATATTTTTGGCAATTATGTTTTCTTTATTCTCTATATAGTTATGATCGGTAGACGCATCCCATTTTCGCCGTGTTAAGTAGGATGTAAGTGTTGTACTTGCACGGTTTTATGTTTCTATTTATTTTGTTAATTAATTCGACATTTTAGAAGAACCGATTAAATAAAATTAGTTACATCACTATAAGTGTCAGAGAGCCTCAGAGCTAAAGGTAATAGCGTATAAATAGGTATGTGTGTGCGTGTGTAGGTCCGCGTTCGACCCCAACCGTGGGCTGTTCCGCCTCACCAACGACAACATGCTGTACCCCAACCCCGGCGTGCAGCTCCTGTACAACGACTTCCAGAGGCATTACTACTTCGTAGGCCGGATCGTGGGCAAGGTGAGTATGTCGAACTCCGTAGATTTTAAACAGAGTTTTACATGTAGAATAAAAAATATATAATGAAAATGGATCTACGATTGGTAGAGTTAATTATTAATCATACAAATAACACGGCTTGACAAAAAATTCTTTTGTTTTAAATCCGTTGAAAAGTGCTAAGAAATGAGCGGTGACGGGAGAAAATGTGGCCACCAGGCCAACATAAATGAACTGCGCACATAATGTGGCAGTGTCACTTTGAACACTCATTCCATTTTTATACTAATAATAAATCAATATTGGTTCACAGTAATCCTGTCTCGGTCCTGAATTTTGAAATTATACAACTTATATAAAATATGAAGACGCTACATTACTATTTTCGCTATCAGATGATATGCATACGTACAACCTAAATTCCGCACAAATTTTATGTGGTAGAGATTAACTTCTCTGGTCGCGCCGCTCTGGCACCTAGTACCTTGCGTCTGTCATACGTCCGTGGTCCGGCAGGTGCTGTACGAGAACTTGCTGGTGGAGCTGCCGCTGGCGGAGTTCTTCCTGGCCAAGCTGTGCTCGGTGCGCGAAGCGGACGTGCACGCGCTGGCGTCGCTCGACCCCGAGCTTTACCGCGGCCTGTTGCTGCTCAAGTCGCATCGCCGTCGCGACGTGCCAGACTTGGGGCTGGACTTCACCATTGTTGTTGATGAGCTGGGCGAGCAGCGGGTAAGCCGCACGCGCACGCACTTGCATACACACACGGACAGGCATACGTGCATGTACACGCACATACACACATAAACACGCATGGAGGCCGCAAAAATATACAGGATTGTCACTTGAACTCACCTGTGCTTAAATATATAAGTAGTAATTGCTCAGTACAAACTTCGATGCACAGATATAGGAGAAGCAAGAGTGACAAAAGATATTATATAGATTGGTCCATACAAATCTTCGATCAAATGCGGCTAGATTTACAGTTGCTTATCAAAATAAACAAATAATGCTTACTTGATACAGCTGTAAAGTGACAGCTATGTTATTCGTTTTGTGCGGTTTTGAGTAGCCGGTGGCCCATTAGAGGGAATGAGGAAGGGAGATATACGTTATCTGAATGGCAACAATTACGCGCATGTCCCATTGGCGTCGGTAATCGATATATTACGATTACCCGCTGCTCGCCCAGCAGATAAATCGGAGGATTGTTTGTTTCCCCCTGTACTAAATAAAAAAACTGTTACGTACAAAGAATTACGAAAATGTACAAAAAAAATCATATAATTTAATTTAAATTTTGGAAGTAGGTCGAAAATAAAATAGTGTTAAAGTGTGAAGACATTTCGCGAGGTCGTTTTTTTGGATGAGCATTGTGTAACAAGTTGTATGTTTGATCGAAGATACAAATTGAAATTAGTAATACAATTTTAATTTGTATCTTCGATAAATAAATAGGCGATAGGTAAACACACACTACTAAGAGTCGCGCAGCCTGTGTTTTGTTTTTTATGGATAATTTTTCATACATGGAGCCTGCGCTCCTAATCTCTACGCGCCATTATAATATTGTTAAATTCACTAAGACTTACACTCTGCACTTGTATTTAGACATTAAGAGGAGGTCTAACCACTATGAATTTTCTCCTGAAGTGTCTCTTTTTCTTACTGCACTGTGCTGACGGAAGCGTCCAGTGCAGTTACATCGATTACTATAAGACACGGCGGGCCACGTGAGATTGTGGTCTAAAAATGTCTGTTAAGGAGGTGTGACGATGTTCCAGATCGAGGAGCTAAAGCCGGGCGGCGCGAACATTCCAGTGACAGCGGAGAACAGGATAGAGTACTTCCATTTAGTAGCCGATTATAAGTTAAACAGGTAATCATGGATTAACATTTTATCATTATACCTTTCAACGTACTTTAAATTAAAAAGACGTGTATACTCAACATCTTTGAACAAAAATAACAAAGAACAGAGTAATAGATTTGGAAAGGAAATGTAAACCTATTCTGACAAATTCACCGAACTTAAAAAAATCGCAACTTTACATTTACGAGTCTTAGGATAATACAATCAACCCGGTACATCTCTTCCCATCTGCGGAAAAAGAGGAGGGTCTGTCCCCCTATCGTCTGCCTAAACCTGAAGACACAAAAGTCTTCGCTAGTCAGTCGAACTGTTGAGGCTGGACAAGCGCCGCCAACCAGTAGGTCCCTATGAAAAAAAAAACTTAGGATAACATGGATAATAGTTATTTCAGCCGTCCACTGTCTGATGGTCCAGGTTGGAGTTGTGGTGCGCCACAACCGTATAAAAACACAGCAATTCTTTAAGTGGTGGTTCTGGATTAGTTCTTTTCTACGTGCCTCTCCTAGAATGATGCATCTAATTTTTATTTATTACACAATTTTAATTTATCGTACGTTTGTACGATAAATTAAAACTATGTCACTTGTATTTTATATATGCGTTATGCGTAAATGTATATGTGTTGTGGAGCAAAAGTATAAATATAACTGCCGAAGCGGAATTTTATTCAAACAATATTTTTATAAAAATATGAATTATCTTTTTTTTCTCAATTTGTTTAACCCCAATTAAAACGATGCTATGCTGTTTACTTTACAGACAAATTCGTGCGCAATGCAACGCGTTCAAGAGCGGCCTCACGTCGGTCGTGAACGCGCAGTGGCTGCGTATGTTCTCGTGTCGAGAGCTGCAGCTACTGATCTCCGGCGCCGAGGTGCCCATCGACCTGGAAGACCTCAGGAACAACACGCAGTACGGAGGTAAACGCACATGTACACACAGTATACGCGCACGTGCTCGCGTACTCGCATCGCATACATTCACGCACACGCATCGTGGTACTGCAAACCTCAGAAACAATACGCAATAAGGAAATATACGCATTCAGACGCACATACAAATGCACACGCACATTTTAATAAGTACATGCACACATAACTGGGTTCTAACGCGTGGACAGACGGGAGCGAAACGCAGCGGAGTATTGCTTCTATCTTTCTGGGGATTTTAAAGACAATTTTTTGATTTCAATAAAATTTGTGTCGGCAGGCGGTTTCACCGAGAACCACCCCACAGTGCGGTGCTTCTGGAAGGTGGTGGAGACGTTCAGCGACGAGCAGCGGCGGCAGCTGCTCAAGTTCGTCACCAGCTGCTCGCGCCCGCCGCTGCTGGGGTTCAAGGTATGTGCTGTGTGACATTAGAGGGCGATGCTTCACGTCTCTAGGGTGGGTTGGAAGTGCTGGAGACTTCTGCTACAAGCAGTGGTAGCATCAACGTGATCCGCTACGATAGATGAATGAGAAGATACATATTTATTTCTAAATTTGAAAATACGATCCGATAACGAAAAATCTGTAATTCCTATTTCATTTCCCTTGTAATCGATTAAGGTCAAGTAACATTAAGCAATAATCGATTAAGTAGTCTTGTTACCTTACATAATTATTACTCTTAGATCAAAACTGGCGCGGAATTTCATAAGTGTTGGAGCTTGTTTTGGGCTCATATTAGGTAGGGGTGCGCTGTAGACACCACTTTCCGTCCAAAACCAGCCCCAACATGTCCGGCGTGGTATGTGGTAACGCAGCGTTGTGTCCTGCTATTCGTGCGAGCACTGCTGCGTTATTCTGTGACCCTGAATCTGACTCAGGACCTGCATCCACCGTTCTGCATCCACTCGGCGGGCGCGGCGGACCGGCTGCCGTCCTCCTCCACCTGCATGAACCTGCTCAAGATCCCCGAGTTCCACTCGGAGGCGCTGATGGCGGAGAAGCTGCTGTACGCGATACAATCCGGCGCCGGCTTCGAGCTTAGCTAAGTGAGACACAACAATTTTCATTTTTCATCATCATATCATATATATATATATATATATATATATATATATATCTATATAATAAAAGATTGACTAACAGGTGTGTGTGTGATTACATAAATGTAATAAGGACAAATATGGTTTTCAGTTCCCCTCATCGATGGTCGCAGAATTCTCAACGGACTTTATCCATATTGTGATCGGTGTTACACCTGCGATGTTACGTCTACGGTGTTACGTCTGCGGTGTTACATTTGCGGTGTTACGTCTGCGGTGTTACATCTGCGGTGTTACATCTGCGATGTTACGTCTGCGGTGTTACATCTACAGTGTTGTAGCTACCGTGTTACATCCGCGGTGTTACATCTGCGGTGTTACATCTGCGGTGTTACATCTGCGATGTTACATCTGCGGTGTTACATCTACAGTGTTGTAGCTACCGTGTTACATCTGCGGTGTTACATCTGCGGTGTTACATCTGCGGTGTTACATCTGCGATGTTACATCTGCGGTGTTACATCTACAGTGTTGTAGCTACCGTGTTACATCTGCGGTGTTACAGTCGACACGGGGCCGCAGTGTAGTATTTGTGTAAATAAATGTTACCTTCTATATAATATTTTACTTTTATTTGTTACCACTTCCTAATAATTTAATGCAAGAGGTAGTGCAGGGGCACAGCTATTCGGGCCCCTGACTAAGTCTGAGGGGGGCCCTCTGTCTCAGTATCTTGGTATACAGAAGTTTAAACAATGTATGTTGTGTTACAACTGTTATAGTAATGCTAAACGGCTTCAATGCAGTTAGTGCCATGCTCCATTGCTGCCGAATTGGGCCAGCACAAAGGCACCTCTCGCGCGCATGATACCACCATATAGTGAGAGTTCCTCTGTCGCGTTTTGTTTTGTGAGTTGTGAGTCGGTGGCGGCTATTGGAGAGATGGAAGAAAGGAGGGAGGCGCATCTACATAATACTTCACTGGATGTTTATGGGCGTCGGCAGTCTTTAAAAGCTCCGACTGTACATTTGTTCTGAAAAGAAGTGTGTGATACCCTACTGGATTTCTACTTAACATCGACCATGATTCGAAATTAAAAGTTACGCAACATACGTATGTGCGGTAAAGCGTTACGCTGGTGATCCTCTCGACAGGTTACTGTTTCACACGATTTTCTACTAATACCGAGCTCCTTAATCTTTTAAGAAGTAAATTTCAAAACTACCCTTATTACTATATTCATTTTTTATTCAGTTCGGTTTACTATCGACTTTCACATAATACACCGCATAACTTACCTCCTTTCTTTTTAAAAAGGAAAGCCCTTACTAGGTGGGCACCTTCTACCGACCGTGTGTGGATATGAGTGAACCGAAAATGTTAAGTGGCAATTTGTACTCTGCTTATACAGGCTGTCCCGAAATTAATGCCAAACTCTAGTGCGTCCTACCGCACACAGCATCTTTGTGAAAGCAGCTGCCACCATCGATATCACTGAACCGATACGACTTGTGTTTTTTTCCATAAAATAGTCCACTCTTATCTAAAAGACAGGCAACGCGCCTGCTAAATGAGTTTTCTGGATGTATATTGGCGGCGGTGTTCACTTACCACCCGTGGCGGTAAATCAACAGTAAAGTTTTATGTGTAATGAAACACCTGTCAAAAGGACTAGCAGTGAGAATCAATGGTTAGTAGATATTGATTTATTTTTAGATATTTTTTTTAAACGGCAGTTCCATTTCCCTTCCTTTTCCGCTCCCAACAGATCCGAAGTGTTTTGAAACACTAGATCAGATTTTCTTAGGCTACCTCATAACTGACAATTACACAACACCGTAGGACGCAGGTAATTGTCAGCTAGGATGATTATAATAATTTCTTAGGTTTACGCGAACGTTCCACATCCGACGCCCTTGTATGTCAACAACACAAAAACACGACGTTTCTGTAACTATGAAGCTTCTGACGTCGGGATTGTAAAATAGTAATAAATATTTAATAGTATTTTATCACATAAAATAAACTAAATAAACCACGAGAAAAAAAAATTAAAGTAGTTTTATTATAATAATATGGTTAACGTCATCTTTCAGTGAATAGCGCTCTATTACATTCCACTTGGGCAGCTACCCTCAGTTGGTACGGCCAGGTGGTGCTATTGTAAAGCAGGGCAATATGGCCCAGCAGATTTTTTAGGAATGACTTAAGAAGGTAAAAAGGAAGTAGGCGCCTTTTGTATACGTATATTTGTCTTGTCTCAACAGAGACCGCCGTGGCTGCAATTCGGCTAGGAGGACATTAGTTACAATTTTCAGCGTTATTTACTGCACGGAACTACAATGCGATCATCCTGTATGTTCGTGGCTTATATGTTCATAACACATCCAGGCACGGTGTTGTGATGAATAAATGAGAAAGGCAGTTCAGGAAACACGATCGCGCCTATCTCATCTGTAATCTGAATACAAAGCGAACACTTCTTTTGTTTTCTATGTAGGCTATATCAAATGATACTCATAATATTCGGTACGGCATGTTAGATGAGGCCATAAATAATAGATATCATTTATGATTACTCCACGATGATGCTGTATCATATCACCAGCATCAATAATATTCACAATTTGTAATGAATAGATATAGGACAGATTATAGATTTTAGTAACGGAGTGCCGTGCTCTATTGCTAACTAGCTGGTCCTACACAAAAAATAGAGGTTCTGGACTAATGCCGGGTTCTCATTAATTTTTAATATTATATAACAGAAAATATAATATATTTTAGTATAAGTGCATCAATCACCAGTGCGAAGAGAGGCGGAGAGAAGGAGGTCCTCGCAGTAGCCGGTCCGGGATGGACGCGTGCAGCAGGCGATCGGCCGTCTAGAGGTTAATCGGAAGAGGCCTATGTCTATCAGTGGACAAACAAGGGCTGATAATGATGATGCCGATTATAGGCAAAAAAAAATTAAACATTTACTATTTAGATTCGTATCTAATACGTTATCTCACATAGTTATACAAAAAAATATACAGATAACAAATCGGTTGAAATAATGGTTAATATATTTTAAGCACAAGTTTGTAAAGTGATGTAAGGAGCGTTTATCACCAGTATATTTCACGTCTTGTTTAATAAATCAAGTATTTAGTATCTAACCGTGAACTTGGCGGTCCTTCATCAATAACACACATTAATTTTGGCTTAGAGCTGCATTCACGAGTTCAAATATGGCGGCCATTCGCCGCCATTAGCGTTTTGACAGTTGCAATCAATCAAGGCTGATGAATGAGGTTCTCCAGCGGACGTGCCCGCTCGTACAGCGTACGTGTACGGTAGCCATCATACACTCGAGTGCGATTGATGTCTTGTGCCGTCGAGCCTTTTAATTTAGTTCGCATTGTCGTCAGAATAACAGGCGGCAATTACTGTGTAGACCTAATAACTATAACCAAAATATTATTAGGTGTACACAGTTAATTAAAAATTGGCTTAAAATTTATATGATAAAAAGAAAAAAAATATAATTTATTCCTTCCATCATTCCGTTCATCTCATAATTATGTGTAAACTCGTTATGCCTACGTGTGATCAAAGCCCTTTTGCTTGGCGAAACTATATTTGTATTTGAATGTTGTAAAAACCAAAATGGAAGTTAGATCAGGACTAAAACCCGTTAGAAGATGTCGCAAGTCGAATGGAGTACGGAAAGGGTTTTTTTTGGTGTGCTAAAAATGTTCTATTTTTTAGCACACCAAAAAAACCCTTTAATCTTAGCATTTAAACGAAAAACGTTTAAACTAAAAATATATTTCTTTCTCCGCATGCATGATTTGCAAGATTAGGTTGGACACTCGCAAGTCGCATTCAAAAACACAGCTATGGCTCCCTACTGTAAGTAAAACCAAGGTGTAAATGTTTTTTTAATATATTTGCTATTTGACTTTTCCCGATAAAAATTTCTGGCAAAACAACGGTCACGTTGCTTGGAGTACCATTTTCTTTATTAATGAACTTGTGATGTACCATTTTATTTCCTTAAATTGTCTCCCATATCAGGGAACAATTTAAGAAGAAACTATGAATTGAGCATTCCGTGCTCAATTTTTTTTTTGCCATTTTCCATGGAATGGATTCGGTTTTGTTTCATTAAAATTGCTTATGAGTGACTAAGTGTATGAGTATTGCGAAATTAAATATGGCTTGGTTAACATAATTGGACCGACAGCGGCAATGTGTTCATTGCGACAATTAATTTACAAAAATACCAAGATACACAGTCAGCATCTAAAAAAACTGTCTATAGAAACTACACTTACTTCTCAAATTATGCACTTTGTTCAAATAGACTGCAAAGAAAAAAAAAGGTTGACTTTGCAAAAAAAAAAAATGTTTACCGCCACGGATGCTTTAGAATGACAGTTCAGTATGAAATCACGAATATTGTACTTTCGTGGATCATTGGTTGCGACTAATATTTTTATGTACAGTTGATGTAATATCTCGTGTGGTGGTAAAAGCTGACGGCAGTGAGTCACAGCCCACCGATGCCGCGCTCGTTCCGACTCACTACCAATGAAAGGATTAAATGATTACATGTCAGTCGCCATGAATCAAATGACTGCACCACATGTGTAAAACATAGTTGTGGAATAGAGCATATCATCTGCAACTACGTAATCGTGAACTAGTTTTGGACGTCAATTGGAACGTACAAATATTTTTTTCTCGTTAAATTCGTTATTTTTTTTAGATTTCCACTTGTCTTAAACACCTGAAATAATATAAAAGAAATTTATTGAAAACTTGAACATTTTGGTATATACTCTCTGTGTCCAAACTTCGCTGTCACATACCAACCACAAGTCCCACACTTCTACCAGACCCTACCAAGCACCGTTCGGAATACCAAAACTTGTGTAGGTTTCGAACTGATGGTATTGTTTTTTACTTCCAATGAGAGATTTTATAATTCCGTAGTTGATACTGCAATCCGTCCCGGGTGTTCGGGACTGTTTGGGACTCACAGCTGAACCAAATACCGAATAAAATCTCACGGGGTCATCTGCAGCCCATACTGAGGTGCCCCGCATCTATCAGCAACAGAGCATCTTCAGAGTTTGTAAGATCTTACGATGAACATTATTTTTGTCTTTGAAATGAATTACTCCGCGACACCAATAAAACAAACGTTTCCTATTGAAGTTAAATGGTGTTGTACGCTCAGTTAACCTCAGCGGTCTTTAGACGTGCACCGCAAACATTGCGCGCACGCCGCACGCCGCACTTGTGATGCGGCGCACGCGCTCGCGACACTCGGCACTCGCGCGACCATTTCGGCTTGTTATTGCAACAATGTATAATGGACAGCGAAGCGTCCGCGGAATTTCATTTGAGAATGACGTTTGACATTTTTATTGCTGAAATACAACCAGCGTTTATGAATTAAACATTTAAGATAATCATGGGAGGCATGTTGAGTATCTCTTGGTATGTGGCAAGACGTGAAATTTCTCCTTACAGGAGAAAATGCCAACACAATCAAGAAATTACCTCTCGCTCACGTTATACAGCCCCCAAATTACAGCTACTTTGTCGCTTTAGTGAAATTTGTGAGTTTACAGTCGCCCATTTGAGCTGAGAAGGGAAGGATGTTGACCCATTTGCATAACAGTTATGCGCATGTAGTCATCAAAAGGTCGCGGCCGTTCGTTATTTTCTTCGGTTCCAAACTTTTGTTGTGGAAGCGAAGGCAAGCCGAACACAGCTTCATTGGATTGCAGCCGTTTGATGCGTATGGAAAAGTCACTGGGTCTCGACCGAACTTGCTTGTGACTATGTTAAAGTAATGAGCAGAGTAGATAAAAGAGAGAAAGAGAGAGAGAGAGAGAAGGTAACTTCTATTAAAGGGTACATCTTGAGAAGTATATTAAGTGCTAGATGAGCGCAGTGAATCTTCATTAGATTAGATCGTTCCCTGCTGCAGAGGTCAAGACAGTTCACCACGTGCGGGCGGCCGCGGCTGAACCTCCGTCATAGTCAACGTATGATTGTCAATTTAACCTGTCTTGGAATGTCAAAAATATAAAATAATTAATTTAACAAGCCGCGACTTGTTAGGTTTATCTTGAACGGTGTTGTCGAATTATTGTTGAAGTAAGTAAAGTTTGCCCTAGGAAAAGGGTGCCATGGAATCGAAACGAAGCCCAATTTTCCGATCCGGATAGCTATGAGTGCTGGTCGAGCTAGTGTACTAGGTTTAGGGTCAAAAAGTCACTCTAGTGTGTTACGCACGCTTAATGACGGGCAACGCTTTCCTAAAAAACAAAAGCTTTAGTTAAACATTTAGATTATGGATCACTCATATATTTTCATTAGGAGTATCGCAATACAATTTAGTCGGAAACAATTATTACTCCACTTTTACGAACAATATGGCGAACATTTAAAAAATCATTATTGACGAATGAAATATGATTCGTAGAGTGCACAAAAAGAACAATGACATTGTCTATGACTTTATGGTATTGTCAAACCTGTTTACTCGCACTTTGAAATACAGCTTATGTCTCGAATACCTTCATAACATAAAATATCTTAATTCCCATTGTTATGGCGAAATAAAGGCGTGAAGTGTCTCCTACAAATTACTCGGCACCTTGACAATCGGCCACGCGGGTGGTCTGAGTCACGGACTCGCCGGCAGCCCGCTCTGCGACCGAAGCATTTCTCGGAAGGTGACCGGCAGGGCTTTGTTAGGAGACAGCATATCCCATGACGACTCTATACCCCGTAATTATAGTCAACTCGCTTGTCAGTCAAGCAAATCTAATAAGATGGAAGATTTCGTCGAATGAATTTGTTCGAGTTCTGGGTTACGGGTGTTTTGATGTATATATTAGTAGTCGGCATGTCTTTATAGTCTAAAGCAGGGGTGTAACTAATTGCATAATTATATCTGTGCACTTTTACACCAGCCTAGTCCTGTGGTCAATACCGTAAGGGCTTGTGTTACAGGTACTGCACAACGGAAATATTTTTAACATGTTTATAAATTTAACAAATTTTATATAATCGTATATATATATATAAGATTTTTATTGTGGAAGTACATATAATACATTTTGTTTAGACGTGGTGGTTCCCACTACTACTGCTCTTGTATCCCCAGAAACGACAGCGGCATACTATGAACTCGTTAATATGATGGCAGGGAGCCCGGGGGAACAAGCTAAAACTGTCTTGGGGCCCGCAAGGAAATTAAACAAAGCGGGGACAGTACAAGATTGCAATGACTTATACAAGCCGAGAAAAGAGAGGGGGCAGCGAGGTGAAGCCCAGTTGCGAGCGCCAGCTCTACGGAGATGTATATAAATAGGTGTTATATTAATATTGACTACTCGTGAAATATCGGAATGTAACTATGAATGAGATATAATTTTTATTTGCTGCCAGTAATTAGACCGAATTATTTGAAAGCTTGGAAGTTTCGCACGTTGTCCACGAGGTCGCTATACTAACCTACACCAGTAATACTACGAATTTTATCAGGCTTTATATTTCGCTCACCTCGTCAAATGTTACACTCCCACAAGATATGATCTGAATTTGTTCGTATTACGACTCCTTGAATCGAGCTACCGCAGAGAGGTGGCGGTATTATTTTAAAACTTTTGACCAGTTCGAAATTGACCTGTGCAATGATCAACTTGTAACCAGTGTTTCCTTAGCCGAACATGGGCAAAAGTTTGTGTAAATGACGTCCTTTGATTGTGTTAGTCCAGCGCGTCTGCCATACATTGATTAAGTTATTTGTGGTAACGTCTGCAGGATTAAATTGTTTGGTAGTCTTCTGTCTGTCTTGTCTTAAGATGCTTGGGTGAGAGAGGTTTCTTGAGTTATAATACATGGCTGCCCGGCGTTGGATTCAGAAAATTAACTAGAGCTCACGCTACATCGTTTTTAGTATAGGGGGCAAATGGACAACCCAGCCTTTTGACGAATACCTATGCCCTCCTGCCCTCCTTCCCTCCAACGAGCCACCGGCTACTCACAAAACACGATGAATCGCGACAGCATAACCATCCATGTGACCAGGACGTACTCGGTAGTGCCGTCACATTTCGGCTGCGATATAACGTGGCAATACATCTTACTAAAAAGGTCACTGGTACCATTAGTAGCAGTAATTAAAGTAATTTTAAGAAGAAGGGCAAATGAATTTATAACCGAAGAGTCATATGCTATAGTCCAAAAGAATAGCAGAGGAGGACAAACGAAGGATCCATTTATTCATTTTTTGATTACTAACGCCCACTAAAAACTGCGTTTGCAGATGCACTTTCCGTTATCCCATCCCGGGGTCCCATTACTCCATCATGGGCCACCAGTTGCACACCTCACATTTTTATGATATGGGACAAATGAGCAATGGGAGCCTTTTGGTGACTACTGACGCCCATTAATGTTGTTCTTCTCCTCCACATTCCCCAATGGGTCATGAAGTTCGACAGCACAGCTATCAATTTTGAGGTGGAATCATACCATACGTCTTCGGCTGGATCTTTGGGTACTTATATGAAGTGTAGAAAACCGGTTTTCTCGACTCGACAATAACAGTTGCAAATCTTAATCTTCCATCGGGATACATGTCGCATATCCTCGGGAAATAGTGTATCCTCCTTTCTACCCTAGATCTTCGTCAATTAGTAGCCCTATAAGTCTAGTTTCTATTGCATCTGGATTTTATATTCCTCAGTATAGTTCAGTAGAAAAAAAAGCAATTCAATAAAGTCACTGTACACCGGCCTTCTGCGTGTCTGCTCATGCGTGCGGTCCTGCGGTACTGCGGATTTTTTTTTCGCAGGGGACTACTATTGTTTGACGGCGCTTGTCCATCCTTAACAGTTCGAATGACTACGAAAGACTTTTTTGTCTTCATGTTTAGGGAGACGATAGGGGGACAGACCCACCTCTTTTCCCGCAGATGGGAAGAGACAAACCGGAATTTTATTGTGGGCGTTATCCCTATGGTGATTATTATTGGGACCGAAAAGGGGAAACGGTCCCCCTCCCCACACTAGTGGGACAGCGCGCGCACGATGCCGTTATAATTTGCGGTGTCGTGGATAAGGACAATTGAGCTCGTTTAATGTTTGGCTTTTCTGAGGAGGCCGGTCTCCTCACCCCCCCCCCCTCTGACGGGAGGGATTGATTTGCGCTACAAATCGACAAAAGCCGTGTTCTTGATTTATTTATTATGCGGTACTGCGGTACAGCGGTACTGCGGTACTGCGGTACTGCGGTACTGCGGCACTGCGGCACTGCGGTACTCGGGGACTGCGGTACTCGGTATTGCGAAACTGCGGCACATATCAAAGAACATTATTTGTTATCGCTGACATGTGACCTATGATCTTATTAAATTAAACTGTTGTTCAAATATAGCTAATATGCGATAGAACGTAATAACCTTGTAATTGTGTCTCACTGTTTATAATAACGCTGAAGAGATTTTTTTGTTGGTGTTGTTAATCTAATAACTACTGGTTCCATTTGAAAATACTTTCAGTGTTAGATAGCCCATTTTTCCAGGGAGGTGACGACCAGTAGCAGCGACATTACGCAGATAAACCGGCGGCTGGCTGGTAGTATTCTAATAATAAAATCAAAGTTATGTTTTAAACGTCAGAGAGCGCGTACGGTTGGATCGCACACTTGTAGATTGTGACCATTAATACTCCATCTACTAATCCAATCAGGAAAGTTTTTTTCAATAGCAGAAAGCTTTACTATTTAGGATTGACACATATTCTATAGCTTACTTAAATTAAACAAATTAATTATTGTAAAATGATACTATATGTGAATTAACACAGAGGAAAGCGGGAGTGGAGTGATGAAGTATGGCTGTCATTACGGCTTTTTCTTTATTTTTTTGACTGCTCTATGGTGACGGAAGTGTCATTTGCAGCTCCATCGGTTACCATAGGTCATGGACGGGCTAGGTGAGATCGTGGTTCATAGGGAGACAGAACCACCTCCTTTCCCGCGTATGCAAAGGATGCATTGCGATAGTCATTTAAGATTAGCTAAAATAATTATTATTTTCTTAGTAACTATTATATTCTTCTTCCCCCTCTCTAACGACGACAGCTAAACTTGGCCTTGCATTGTCGTGGGGTCTGGAAGAGCTCGTTGAGCTATTATGACTGGGGGGAAACGTCTTCGTCTTCCACCACGAGCGGGTGGACGGATTACGGCATTACGTGAGCATGAGGCGAGAGGTACCTCCTCGTACCGGCCTAATTAAATTGCAATGTAGCAATGGCAATGCCTGTTATAAAAAATGTTAGCAATATTTAAATTTTATCTCAAATGTTTGTGTTTAACCAAACAATTGTAAAAAATATCACGTATAGATGCAAATTGGTACAAGTTTGTAAGCATTAATAGTGGGCGAACTGTCAACTTGCAGTATTCTCACACATTGAATGGATATTTAATGACAGTACACACAATTCTAGCCTACACTTCAGTGATTTCAAATATTGTAAGTTGTGGCCGAGTTGTTACTCTTTGCAAATGTTCAGGTTTGGGCAAATATATTTTTAAAGTTCCTTAGGACTTGTATAAAGTGTAATACAGCTTTTAATTTTGAATTTTAAAGAGATTTTCTATTTGGGACACGACTTCGCATTATTAGAAAGGACATTGTGTGTGCTGCTGTTTTGGAATTGAACCAGCGATTCGCCCCGGCTTCGCCCGTAAATAAGAGGGGCCAAATCGTTAACTATAACTTTCCTCGGGAATAGCTCTGCTCAAGAGTGAAAAGCGCATGAAAATCCGTTTAAGTAGATTTTGAGAAAATCCATCACATACAGACAGACAGCTTTTGTTCTATATATAAGAAGATGTACAAGAAAATATTGCTTAGATAGGTTTAATTGTAAATTATAGTTTTTAAAATGGACAGAACTGAAAGGGGTCTCCATGGTATTTTTATAAATAGTAAAATCGTAGCTCTTAAATCTATCAATGTGTTTCAGAATGGATATCTGAGATCACAAATACCTATAACAAGCCCAAGTTAGAAAAAAGACGAGTATTTTGCTTATTACTAATAAAAAAAAAAAACACTTGAAAAGATGATTGTCTTGGCCAAACAATTAAAGAGTAATGCTATATTTAAATTTAGAACGTTAAATAATAACTGTACGTCAATTATGGCGGGCAATTATCAGATAGTGCGGCGCGGCGCACGAGGCTTATGACGTTGAAATGCGGCGAGGTGACGTACGAGCGACGCACCGCTGGACTATATCTGATATGACGCACGCTATCTGTCCAACTGTTACTGGAGCGAGCGCGATACAAATCTCGGCTTTATTCTGTCTGGCGAACTAACGCGGACCACCCACCACGCACACGACTTCTCACTACAATTTACATAGGTATCATAGCAATATCATTTGAATATTTATGTACTTCGCACCAAGTGCCTTACTACTTTCTTTCTATAGGGAGAGGGAAGTAAAGGGAGCAGGTAAGATGCAGTCAGGTACAAACGCCATCTATACTATATGGTTATAATTCTTTTACCATTAGGATCCTACGTTATCTCTGATGAACAAAGGCTATATAACAGTTTATAAAGCGTCATAGATCATTATGAAAACTTCGATAATGTGACCAAAGTTGTAAAAAATATCAAGTAAATTATTGCAGTTTCGGAAATTATTGACACCTAGCTATCCCGACAGACGGTGTTCTGTCATAAATTAAATTTGTTGTTATGGTAATATGTCAAAATGTGTCCTAATGTTTATTTGCTGAAATCAAAACTTATAATTTTTGTAAATCAATGATTTTTTATCATACTTTGTAAAATATCCGTGCGAAGAGGCGACGGACAGCTAATTATTAGTACCTATCAAATATAGCATTTTTGGTAGATATGTTAATTTCGTCTCCGGCATCGCCAGATCGTCAGATTAAATTTCACATCGTCTGCAGCAGTAGGAAACATGACGTCACTTTGAGACTCGATTTAGGAAATAGGAATACATAAACTAAAATATTCTTTTTAATATTTATAATTTTATATAAGTATTAAATTGTATTTTAAATATAAACGAACATGACGTCATTGTCACAAATAAATTTGTTACTTTAACAGTAAATGAAATAAATAAAACTCTCAATAAAAATTTGTGCATATTTCATCCCGTAACACAATACTTAACATCAATAAAAGTAAATTAAAAAGCCAAACCATAATTCAAAACTGTAAAATGTTTGCAATAAAAAGAATGAACGGAAATGTGAATTAAAAAATGAAATTAGATTTAATGTGGAGCAGGCACCAGGGTTGATTACGGCGCGTTGATGCTTTTATTTTCCCGTTTAATTTATGTCTGAGCGCGACCCTAATATTTCACCGACTGTTGTCCGGTCCAATTGCCTGTCGCGCTTGCGCCTTATTGCGAAACCACACGTAAATGACTAAATCACATAAAACGTCCATTTGCTGCCCTCTTTTGCTTACCAACGCAATCATAATCGGTGACATGTCGTGTCGTGCATTGCAGCCGGTTCCAATCCGATGTAGGGGTATTGGGACTTCTTCACGTCCACTGTATAAGTACGGGTCCGAAAGAAAGCAGAAAAAAAATATTGCAGCCGGAACGACCGGATCAGGTACATCTTGCTCACATTTTACCGCCATAAAGTGACAGCTGTCACGTCTCTAGCAGTTTGTATGTAGCCAGTGTCCCATTAGGATAAAGGTATGAGGGGGCAATGCATCTGCATATTTGGATGGACGTATTTACCAAATTGGCTCCGACAGCTCCTTTCAGCCCCTACGCTCTAAAAAAAAGACCAATTCTAAAATAAAAGTGTATTATTATAAAAAAAATCAATGTTACGCTTGCAAGAAAAAAGGAAAGTTAAATATAAAAATAAACCGAATACAAGAAGTCAAGAACGATGATGTATGAACGATTGATTGAGATGAAACAGCCTTTATATTGATTCCTTGAGGATCAGATCCATCATCGTTTGACGTACGAATCGCATATTGACTCGGATACAAAGTTTATTTTTTGATATACAGGCGGCCTTCGTAACCGACGGCTAGGACTTAGGTAGTATGTATGTACAGAATACGGTGCCGCGGTATATATGTAAAGGTAGCATTTAATAATTCTGTTTATAATAAAAATCAAAAGTACACTTAAAATTGAAAGAATTCTATAATGTTCAAACGAAACATTCGCACGACAAATAAACTGCTTAAACAACAGCCAATATAAGATTTATAAATGTACCTTAGATCCTAACACGACGTGGGTGGCATTGCGTCCTCTCACGGAACATAAAAAATATCTCCAAAGAAAATTAGTCCCTCTAAAACATGTCGGACATGTGTTAATTTTTTCGCTTTAGACGTGTTTGGAAGAGATTTATGTCGAGTGTGTATATGTGGGCTTGTAAACCCGGTTTAATCAAAACAGGTCTGCTTCACGGGGACTTCAACATAGAACAATTTCTCCCTAATTTACGATTTTTTTTATATCCTACATCATATGGAGGACAAAAACGCTGTCGGAGCCATTGATGACTACCGACCAACATCCGCACAATTACGATCCCGAAGCGTATTCCTCCTTTCTTCCTCCCTTCTAATGGGCTCCCGGCTACTCACAAACCGATAGAAACTCGTCACTATCACTTAACCTCGGTAGTGCAATGCAGCATGGCACAACCTCTTTCGGATTTTTATTTAATATTAATATAAATTTTTTGGAGGGTATTTCTTACGAAACGATATGAAAGATACGAGAACTAGAATCGCGTCACCATAACGCGTTTATGTAGCTAACGCTCCTTTCAGTCGCAGAATCATAAGGAGTAAACTCTAGTCAAATGTCGCTGGCACAGGCTTTTTTATCTTATTTAAATAACCTGTAATAAAAGTGGTTCACTATTTTTGCCCATCTTCTTTCACTATTAAAACTAACAATAATACTAAATGTAATCATTAAATGATATCTACATATGTTATAAAACAAAGGCCACAAAACCTGTATGCCTGAATGTGATCGATTTCAAAATCTACTGAACGGCGATGGAGTTTTCACCGATGAATAGGGCGAGATGCGAGGTTTTAGTGAATAATTAGTTAATTTTTAAGTCGTTAATAATTTATTCATGGACGAAGCTGGGGCGTTACCGTATGTTCACATGTAGGTATATATAATTTATATAGGTATGTTAATGCTCATATTTGAAGGTTCTTGGTTGGATTAGTTAATTTCTTTGATGTAATGCGGATAGCATTCAATAATTATCTCGAGCAATTCATTTACAGTGCAACTATTGCCATTTGAATTAAAACTATAAACTTTTGAAAAAGGAACTTAAAAAAAGCCGTTTTCTAGATTTTTTTGACTTGTGAGTTGAGATAACTAATATTTTACGACCTTTGCCAAAAAAAGGGTAGTATATTAAGAAATTACTTGAACTGCATTTAAAATTATTTTTGGGTAAAATTATAATTTATTTAGAGCTTAAATCAATTTATAGTTGGCAACTCTACGGGCGTATCCGAATGTTCGATCTCATTTTTTATTGGTCGTTAAGTTTGGATTTCAGATCTTTGTTACCTGAGGATTGAATATTTTTATGCGAGGCTTCGGCCCCGACGCTGCCTGTATATTATTTAAGATACTTCATTTTAACGACTATATTTTATTATGTACTTAAATAGAAACATGCCATAAAACAAAGGGGAATTATTTTTAATTTCATTACAAATTTCCATTAATTTTACGTTTTAATCTTCTTCGCTTCTTAATATAATAAAAAAACCATTTCTATCCATTAACATAAATTATTTTTGTGAACATAATTTTTACTCAATAATATTTAATTGCTAAGATATGAAACGTACATATGGGACGAATAAAGAATTCCTTTACCTGCCTAGATAATAATTTTGCAAGTTTGTTTGTGCGCTTACAGCATATTAAAAACCTTAATCATCGTCATTGTTCAGTCCAAAGCTGTGAGTCCAACGTCAAACTATAGACAATAATAATATTTGTGTTGAAACCTTTGCGTATTTAACGTGCAGGCATTTGTTTGTGTATGTGATATAGAGAGATAAGCGTTGTTTGTGTGGGCAGGTAGCGCGTAGCACGGGTAGTGGCTTCTGTACCGCGTCGCCATGTTTGCACAGGACGCTCCGTCATACCGCATCTGCGTACTGCACGGCGCACGCACGCTCCACGTACGGGCTAATACAACTGTATGACACGAAATTTCTCTCAACTGCTTTCTTCAATACATATTATAATGCAAAGTCCTCAAAAGCCGTCTGGCTGTATATGATTGTCTCAAAGTGTATTAACGGACTTTCATGCGGTTATGTAATTACGTGTATGTTCCATAATACCTAAACGTAATTTAATATTCTTTTATTTATAAAATAAAGTCCCTAAAGTTTACGGTTTTTGGGTGTAATTTCTTATGGTGACAGTCTGGCCACTGTTTACGGGCGAAGCAGAGGTGGATCGCTAGTACTTATGTTACAATATAGAAGATAAAGCTGGCTAAGAGCGAGTGGTCCTCGCGTATGAAGGGCTCCTTAACAGCAACCAGAAAAATTACACATACGGTATGTGTGATTTTTCTGGTTACTAACTACGGCATTTACTTTGTTCTAACCAATTTTCCTTTGAAGTTTTTTATTGACTTCTATCATCCCATTTTTAACAATTTTTCCCTCGATAGTTTGAAAGTTGAGAAAGACACGTTTTGCCCCTTTAGAAACAAATATCTCGCAAATTATTATCGCATCTCGCAATGTAGCCTAATACAAAAAGCTGTCCTAAAAATCTCTTTATCACTTAGAAAACTATCCGGTTTTATTCAATCGCTCAGTAGTAGTTCCACTGATTGTATCCAATCTGTGATGCTCGTGTATGGAGCGCTACTCTTAGTAATTTAACTTTTCAAAATAATACATCATTTGTAGAGGTCAAGCACAAATACATACACGCACACGCACGCACGCACGCACGCACGCACGCACGCACGCACGCACGCACGCACACACACACACACACACACACACACACACACACACACACCTCGGAGAGGACGAAGTCATCCAAACCGAACGACTATGTGCACGCAGTGGTGTGTTACGATAGACGTGTTCCGCACAGATGGCCTGTCTCTATGGAGATGGTCGTTGTAGCCAAAATTCAGATAGGACGACATAAAATCGAAAATACATTCAACTTTTTTTCATGTATTTCTTCATTATATTTGAATGCGAAACCGTTCGGAACAGTCGAGCCGTTGCACAAACTGAGAACGAAGATTGTTGTTTATACGGTGCCACTTGAGGTAACAAGGGCGTGATAAATGTCTGTGCAAACATGGCCGCTGGCCGCACAACACTCTCTGTGCTAACAGTTTTTTACAATGCACAGGGGTTCCTCGAAACTGTTGACTGCCGCGAACGTGTTGGTGCTCCGACATGCAAATTTAGACACTACCTCGTTTACGCTTCACATTTATGGCTGTTTATGACTGTTTATTTAACGACTAGCAGGCCGTCCCGGCTTCACGCGACCATTTAACTAAATATGGCTAAAATGAATTGATTTACAAAAATACTAAAAATAAACTTTTAATTCTCTTTTAATTTAGGGACCTCTGTTACATCAGGTGATAAGACGGTTCCATCGTAACCTGAACTTAACATTACACCGCCACCAGAACAATCTCATCTTCACCTATAACTAAACAATATCCTGCCTCCTACACTGGAGTACGCAATGTACATTGGAAACCACCCACATCGGAAGCTGGGAAATCACATAATCCTATCCTCGTCCCGGACACATTCCACCAAGAAATGATTCACGTCCTCTATGATCCCGCACAAAACACAATCAGGGGACGAAATCTTGTTAAAAATACTAAAAAGGAAAATTTCAAATTAGGCCTCGTAAATATTAGACGTTACCATGACAACATACTAAATTTATGACAGTACAACGT
>JAFELO010000014.1:792453-831171 GCA_017140195.1 Eumaeus atala | reverse complement strand
TTTACTTTGATATTTCTTTCACACTTTTGGTTACAGTATCGAAGTATTCATACTGATCTATAACGTTTTTAAATATGTTAAATGGCCTATGTTCATCAAAGATAATGTAGGATTTAAATGGTAAAAGAATTTTTCAAATGGGTCCACTAATCTCGTGTCGAGTCTATTCAATGCAAAAAAAAAACAATCAAAAGTTTCGTCTTTATAATTTTAGTATAATATAGAAGTACACGAACAGGAAAGTCTTTATTCGAATAAATCAGGAGCGATGTTCCTCAGAAGTGTGTAGATTCCTATGTACCCTGCCAAGGGCTGAACGACTTGACAACTTTTACCGAATAAGGTATCGATGTATCCATCTTGATAACGCGAATGGTACTGGGCACGTTAAAATATATTTCAAGCAATCGAAAATGCTATATCTGGTTCCATTAAAACAGCGAACTTAAACTAGGAAATACAAAAGTTATCACCGGTCCCTACCATAACGACCAATATGGAGAAGAGATGCTTTCGAAAATAAGATTTAAGGTTTTTTAATTAAGTCTCTGGTTGGCTTAAGATCCCAACAAGTATTTTCAGCAATTTTACATAATTTTCTTCTTATTTAAAATACATATAAAAAATATTGCAAGCACATAGTCAAAAATAATAATATAAAGACACTTATATTTAATAACGATAAAAACATATTACGCTATGTCAACCACCGTGAAAATAAGACATGTATTCAGTAAAATATATCGAGGGAATTCTACTATAACTTAGCTACAATATTGTCTTAGATTCATAGTGTTATGATATAGTAGTTGCACGGATGTTTCTGAGCGTTGGCAGTAATCAAGAAATTCCGACTGACTGTCGCCCTGTAATACGATATAATCTATAAAACACGCCCAAGGCGAGCGTAGTTGTAAAAAGGAAGTTTATAACAAAAAGACGATTGATAAGCAAGTGATGGCACAAAAACTGTCCCTATTTTTTAATAACATTATTTGTTAAGTTGATAAGCATTGATCCATAAAAAGGCTCAAACCAAACATCGTTCCGCCGGCGGCGGGTTCTCACGAAGGCCTGGGGCCGCGACTGATTAGTATAAACACTCGGATCACCAGCAGCTGAGCAACAGGAAGCACGGTCAGTGGTACCAACAGACCGGTACCAGCGTTTCCATTACACGATGACATAATTCAACGATAATCGTAAGAACACTTTTACATAAAACAAAGTCTAGAAAAGCATACTGTATGTGATCGGTTCACCCAGTGGCGAAGCCAGGCGGAGAGTTAGTACTTATTGTCATATAATTACAAGAGTGTTTGTTAAAACTTAGCGAGTGTGATTTATTTTACATATTGCGTAAAATCATTCAATGTATATGTGTTTGTATCTAGGAATTTGATGTTAAAAAAACATGCTCCCGAGACAGGTGAGTGACTTGCTTCTACCAAAGACAATGGAAACAAATTGGAAAATTTGAAATCCAGGAGTGAATGATTAGTGTCGCGCTGCGGTTAAGTTTTGTTCAGCTGCCGCCATCTTGTAGGACAAAAACTCTCCAAATATCGGGGAACGAAGCCGTCTCGTCGTAACATTAACGCGTATTCTTTGATCAAATTATGCACGCATAATGGATTATACTGTTTATTTTAATTTCGTCAGCATTTTGTAGCCTCCTGCGGGCTGCACGCCGACACGGCATGTATACTCCGTGGTCCTGTTATAAAATCGCTGTATAAGATTACGGCTAGCCATTTTAAATTTTCATCTGGGCAATTTTTTTTATTTTTCTGTATTCTAAAAAAGAGGCCATTGTTATTGTCATCATGGCAAGCAACGCCGCGAGTGTTAAAATTAAGAACTAAAAAGAGTAAAAAAGGCGGTTTTATGATTCACTTTATTTCAATAAGGCTAGCTTTCTTGAATATCTTATAACGCCGAACTGTTTCTGGGGCAATTTCACACAGCCGTATTCAATCCGGCTAATCGTTGTCCCGCCACAAAATAAAACAGCCCTGTTTTTGACAATGGCTAGCCGTAATGAAATACGACGATTTAGACAATCCGATGGCGACATATACACTAAGTGCATAGCTTCACGTGGCTTGATCAGTTGTACCAACACCACCTATTACTGTCTCTATTGGATCATGATTATCGAGTACTAAATACGAATACTAAAGACACTTCTCTTTGTTATGTCTTTATACCTATTTCAATTATTTTTAATGTTCGAATATAAAAGTTTGTTCTTACTTCTTAGTGATAACTCTTGCTTAGTGTTTAGCATGCATCTAAAAGAAGGAAAGAGTTGAGAGGTAATTCGATGCATGCGAAGTAATAGGTAATCTGCATTAATTACTAGCATCCTCACCCCGCGGTTTCACCCTCGTAACTCCAGTCCTATTACTCTTTGCTTTATGGTATATAACTTATAGCCTTCCTCGACGAATGTACTATTCAAGGCAAAAATAATTTTTAAATTCGGGCCAATAGTTCTTGAAACAAACTCTTCAGCTTTATATTTTAATATTATGGTTAAGTATTTGAATAATTACACGCTTACACGCTTTCTGGTCAATTTACTCGGCGCATATTTAACTAAGCGTTAAATGTTATTAACGAGCAGTGTCCAGGTGTTTCACTACTTTAAAATCAGATGATAATAACTTACAAAAGTTTTTTCATGTCATTCCAGATTTTAGCCTATCTTTATAGCTTAATCTGTACCAAATTTCATCGAATTCAATCGTCATTTTTGCAATGAGACTGTTAGGCTCGATAAATATGCGAATTCGCATAAGTCTATGAACTCACAGTAGAAACGCTAAAGTTTACCTTCGAAAAGTCTTGGCATTGCGACGTCGCACAAATTAAGTGGGAGCCCTTATGTTAACTTACATTCAAACAGTTCCAGTTCAGGTTCACGGTAATTTGTCTATAATTTTGCTACTACAGATAAAAAAATAAACAACAAGAGACTCTAAAATAATGTCAATGTCATAATGTTGTACAGAAAACAGACAGATTCATGAGCCACGAGATAGTTCGAATTCCATAGATACAACTCAAGCTATTTACGGCTCATTGTGTATCTTATCTTTTGAATCTCACTAATTGAGACATCCCACACCAGAGAGTATTGTTTGCAAAACTCCGGCGCGGGCAGAGTCGACGTGGGTGGTCGTATTCGCGGTCCAGTACGATAACTTAGCTGATACAATAAATATATATTTTTACGATGTATTAAGATATACTTTATTATATTTAAACGTGGAAACATGATTGTTATTTTCACGTATAGGGTTTCTTACGACTTGAACTGCTCATATCTAGGGACAAGTTTATTGTGTCTCCTATTTTATCGTAATATATTTCTTCGTTTTCATTTGACATAATATTATATTTATATATTTAATCGACTTGGATGTAGGATATGTTTATTGGTGTTTTTGTTTGGTGAAACGACTAGAACGAAATGTACAGAATTTTCTGGGAACTTTTGATTAGGGTAGCATTATCACGTTGTTATACTGAAGGCATTTTGCTAGACAGTTCGTTGGGAAGTTTATCCTTCTCTGATACTGACCACTCATCACTCACTCTATCAATACCCAATGCAGGTATTGTTGACACTTTTCTTTGACAGACAGTTTATTTGAACTTGTGCTGTGGAAGCGAAGAGAACCCCAGTACAACTTAATCGGATTGCTACCGACCTCCCAAGTGCTCCAGCAGATGGGAGAGATGCATCCCGATATGTTTATAATAGATAATTTTACTATTATTATCATGGCCAGAGAGACCGCGGATCACTCATCCCCCGACTCTGACGTCGAGGGCAGCTCGCGCACGGTATCGCGGATGACTGGGCCCGTAGCCCCTTTCACCCCCAGACGGGTAAAAAAACGACAAACAGCGCTATCTTGGTAGCGACGGAATGAGCAGATTATTTTCTACCCGTGTGAAGGCATTGCGGCTCGCTCGTTTGGGATGCAACTAATTATAATGTGTTATCGTTTTTATGTGGGTGAATATATATTCAGGTTGCGTAACAAAATATGAATCTATCCGCCATGTTGCGAGCGAGCGCCGGGGTGCGCACGCAGCGCGGAGCGTACAAATTGATCGTAACGCGATGACAGGCCGATAAGGACCACCCACCACGACTGTTATAGTTTTGTGTCGTCATTACATCCTGTAGCAACATTGAATGCGTTGGAAATGTTTCTGATTGATAAATAAATATGAGACGAAAAAAATTGTGGGAAACAATTTGTTTCAAGCAGTCGCAACTTGGAGCCTCTTGATAACTATCAACGCTCATAGACGCGAGACGCAGAGTTGGAAGATGGATTGACGACTTGGTTTAGGTGGCGGGGAGCTGCTGGATAGATGTGGCTCGCGACCGTGGCTTGTGGTGTCCTATGGGCGAGGCCAGTCCAGCAGTAGTCGTCATTAGGCTGACAACGTTGATGGCTCATATCATTTTTCATTATCAGCCCTTATCAGTCCTCTGCTGAACATAGGCCTCTCTCAATCAACGCCAAGGCGACCAATCTTCTGCTACTCGCATCTATCCCGGACCGGCTAGTGCACGGAGAACTTCCCACCTGGTGAACGATCGACCAACACTTCGTTTTAACGTAAAATTATACAAACGTATTGCTCTTGTTCTCTCCTCCCCTCCAATGGGCCACCAGAAATTCTCGAAGTGTCACCTTGTGATGGTATCATCTGAGCGAGAGAACGTACCGTACCGGCCCGTTTCGGCTGCAATGGAGCATTACCATGCTAGTGTACTAGCCCTACCTCTTAATAAATTTGTGTCTAATGTGTCTAATGTGACGTTTTATCCGTTACCTAAGTAGTGTTACCTAATCAGTTTTGTGTTTTTAGAAGAAGACGCCAAATTATCACGCCAAGAGTCGAAGGCGGTTAGAGTTTGTGGTGTTCAATGTATTTAAAGTGTATTGAGTAAAGTTTTGTATAAATACTTGCACGATTACTTTAGGAAGCGACATTAACATGGAACCTTAACACATGGCAATTCTGCTACGTTCACGGTCATTCATTATGTATTTGTACCGGATAAAACAAAATCAATGTTTCAATATGCATAGACAAAATCTACCTCTTTAAAAATATTTTCTATTGTTTTATTTGTGAGTTGTTCTGCCAAAAAAATACAAAAAAGAAAACGTTCGCTGGGTCAGATAGTGAAATTATTCCGACCCTTTTATTTACCTTCAAGTCGCTTGTGCAACTTTTGATGTCTATGACACACCTTGGAGCCATATCTCAAATTTTGTGTTTGACACACTAATCGCTACGTTAAGAGTGATTACGATCAAAGAATAAATAACAATATAGAGTAGTAATATAGTACATTACATCGCGTCAAATCTGCGACTTTTTCTTTTTTGGCTTCCGTAACAAAATAGAATAAAATTATAGCTCCGTCATGTCCGTATGTCCGTTCTTATGTCACAGATGTTTAACTCGGAGGTATGCTTAAAACTAGGAAGACAGCGTAACAAAATTATGTAATATGATTTTGGAATACAAAATTATTAAGGTAACCGTGCAAATAACTGAGGAGTGAAAAAAATCGTGAATGTATAATCATAGGTTTTTCTAAATAGCGCTTCCTAGGAAATGTTTTGATAGTGATAATACTTTGTGTGATATTTTCTTCAAATGTGGTAAAAATGGTGCCCTTTGGGGCCACCTAGGAGGGGGGGTTTAAACTATCGAGGGGAAAATGGTAAAAGAATGGGATTTCAGTAAAAAGTTCAAATGAATATTGGCGATAACAAAATTTGATAATAGTTTAAAAGATATACTGTTTTTAGTTTGCTGCTACGGAACTCTTCAAAGGCGAGTCCGACTCGCTCTGGGCCAGTTTTACAAAGTTTAAGGCGACAAAAAATTTATGAAGAATTGCATTCAATGAACGTTCTCAGTTTCATCGTGTACTTCAATAGTTTTGCAACATCATCTATTGGCAAGCACGGATGTCACCTGTATCTTTAGGCACCCCTTGTTGTCCTATCTCCTAACCCATTTTTTCCCATTTTGTGTAGATAATTACTTCTTTCTACCAGCCTTTTTTTACACAGTAAAGTCATTTATTTTGGTCGGCCTCTTGGTCTAAATGTGGCGTTCACTAGGTCATAACTTTTACTGCTAACTAGGCGTAGTATTTTAAGTATTTAGTAAACGCAATGTAACGTCATTCCGAAAATTTATCCAAACCAGGACCAGTGTATATCCCTCCCCGTCATCGTCCCAATTGAAAGTTTCAAAACATGGAATTGGTGCTCTCCTTAATCCAAGATCTTCTGAGGATTTCTATACATTTTTGGCTTTGCAGACTTTTCTTGCTAAATGGTCCAATGTTGCAAATATGAACTCGAGTGTCACTTTGATATTTTGTGCAAAAAGGGGACAGGTTCCACGCTGCCGCAGATCGGAGAATGTAGATTCCGACAGTTTTAGATAAAGTTAAAAACCCGTTGTCTGTATGTCGTTTTACGGACTATATAATTTTAACTGATAACGGTCTTCTTATTAGTCTGTGAACGTATCGCCCTTAAAGTAAAAGAGACGACCTGATACGTTGTCTTGCTCGTAGGCTCCGCCCATTTGAAACATTACTATGACTCGGTACGTTACTACAATGCCCTTTTTTTCGTTTTCACGTAAATGAATTAAAATCCCATTTATTGCACAAAACGTATCTGAAAAGAAAGTCCACAGTCTCCACGCAATGTAATGTAACCGCTATCAATTACACAATGACACATCAAGTTGATAAACTCGTCGATGTATCATAATTAATTTATGACACGCGCACAGATTCAATGTTGCAGTATAACACACGCAGTATCTTAGTCTGTGGTCCGTAATGGCCGCTCACGTACGCTATCCTTTCCTGCCATTAGGAGTCCTTAATTGCTCTAACGTCGGTTATGTTACTCATTTTTATGGTAACGCGGTCAAGCTTAATTATTTTTATGAGCGTCTGTTTTTTGAACTTGGACTTATTAATTTGGTAAGACTGAGGTCTGTGGTCTGTCATTACTTTTACGACGTTATTTTGTCTATGGCATTTTAATTTTCTGTAATCGCTCATTACATTTTTATGATGGCCGTAATATCATTAAATTCGCTCAATTGGAAGAAAATGTTTGCGACCGCGACATCATGTGGTTTTCATAAACGCAATTGTTATGCTTTCACTTTAATTTGTTAAAATTTTTACAGTGGGTCGTAGCATAGTTGGCTAAACCCCTTTTTTAAGAATATTGTCCGAACAGAAATGAATTGTCATAGTTGCTGATTATTAGAATAGCGTCGAAATACGTGAAACAGACGAACATAGTAACTCTCGCTCAATTAGTGTTTTCTTAGCTCCCTGAATTATATTCATCGTACAGACACACTTTTTTACGGTTTTATTGTATGTGATATACATGACCTGACTAAATCCCTCGTAGGCTACACCGTCCAAATCTCTAGTGAGTCGGGTGGCCTATTTCATACTCAAACTTACTATCCCTCGACGCATTCCGCTAACGACGTCGAGTCAACCTATGAGGATGTCTCAAAGGCCTTACACAACACCTGTGGGTTGCCACTTCAATGTTGTCATGGGGGATTTAATGCTAAAGTGGGAGTACGAATTGGTGTCGAATCGAATCTGGCACCACATGGAGTCGGAAGTCGAAATCTCGGGGGCCTAATGCTTGTAAACTTCCTCCAGAAAGAGGGCCTCTTCTTAATAAATACTCATTTTAAGAAGAAGTTCCATAGGTGGACATGGCAGTATCGGCTGCGACAAGGCACGAGATTGACTTTATTATGACGATCCATATACTTAGGGATATCTCCGTGGTCAACGGGCTTAAAACCGAAAGAGATCACCGATTTGCTAGAGGCCCTCTGAATATAAGTTTTCGACAAGAGCGTGTCCGATTAGTACACTCAACAATCCGACCCAACTTCCGACGAACCATGGTAGGTTCCGAAAAAATCCAACTGGATTAAAAAAACCGCTTCGATGCCCTAGATATGTCGAAAACTACAATGGCAATGGACGAGGCCATGAATGGCATGATTGGTTGCATGCGGGACGTGGATGAAGGATATTGTAGGAGTAAGTGTACGAGCCGGAAAGCTAAACTCTCGGATGGGACGCTTGGACTCATGAGGGGACGCAGAGCACACGAAGACCTTACTTCATCCGGTGTTAAGCTTCTTTCAAAGCGCATACGCAAACTAATACGTCGAGACTCTCGCAAATACGCAACGGGTTACCGAAGCGATTGAACAGAATAGAGGGTCATAGATTTTTGTGGATAAGCTTGGAAGAAGTCATCTGACAAAGGTTAGGACTGAATCTGGTGTTACCGTTCCTTCTAAGCCCAACTTATCTGAGATCGAAGCTTTCTATAGCGAGTTGTATATGATGCACGCTCCCGATATCTTAAACAACGATCCGCATGTAAGCCTAACACGACATTTGTCAAACGATCTGTCGAACGTCAGCTTGAGTGAGATTAGTCTGGCTCTTACTCTAGCTTAAAGGGGGAAAGGCTCCGGGAAAGGACGGAATTACAGTCGAGCTACGCCAGCAGAAGGCGAACCTGCGTTACGAGAGCTAAAAAAAATTTTGAATTTTGTCCCTCAGTGGGGGCGTACCTCCCAAGGCATGGCTTCGACACTTCCAAGCTTTTGTTTTGTTTTTTAAAAAGTGTGACAAATCACTTCTTCAAAATTACAGACTGATTTCATTTCATAGCCATACTTGAAAGTTGTTTTCAGGAGTATTATCAAAAGTATAGCACAAAGCTTGACGAATTCCAGCCACAGGAGTAGGTTGCATTTCGCAGAGGATTTAGCACCATGGATCACATTTTCACCACAAGGTAAGTTGTACAAAAGAGACATGATTACAATCATCAACTGTGCCTTGCCTATGTGGACTACGAAAAAGATTTCGACTCTATCGAAACCTGTACTATTCTGGAAGCTTTACACTGTCAGGTCGATTGGCAATACTTCGAAGTTCTGAGAGCTTTATATGACGCTGCTTCTATGTCTATTCTGATTCCGGGTCAACACAATTACATCTTTAAGACGTCTTTAAGACTTTACACTGGGCGGATTGCGGCATAAATATTACTGGCGACTACCTCTCACATCTTCGTTTCGTCGGCCACATTCATTTGTTAGCCGAATCGTTGGAGAGTCTGCAGGAAATGTTGCACAGCTTAAATGGTGGTGGACGAGACAAAGGTTATGTTCAATGAACACGTTCTCCCTAGGCCGCTTAACGTCGATGGTGCTATTCTCGAAGTCGTGGACCAATACGTCTACTACTCGTAGGGCACCTATTACAGTTAGGTAGACTTTTCTTCGTGAAGGAAGAATAGAAGGATTCAGTTAGGTTGGGCAATATCCGGAAGCTTCGTCATAGTCTCAGATCGCCTACACCGCAGAGCCTGAAAACAAAATTTTATTAATTTTAACCAATGCCTACTGCCCGTGATGACCTTAATTTTGGACTGGTCCGCCGGTTTGCAGTAGCTCAACGGGCAATCGAAAGTGCTATGCTGGGTGTTTCCCTGTCCGATAAAATTCATGACGAAGTCTTAAGACAGAGAACTAAAGTATTCGATATCCGTGAACGAATAAGCTCGCTGAAGTGGCAATTGACTGGTCATACACTCGAAGGAACGGATGGGCCAGTGTTTCTGGAGTAGAGGCCGCGTTTAGGAAAACGAAGTGTTGAGCGACCATTCACCAGGTGGGAAGACGATCTCCGTGCAGTAGCCGGTCCGAGATGGATGCGAATAGCAGGAGACCAGTCGTCTTGGAGTTCCTTTAAAGAGGCCTATGTCCAGCAGTGGACCGAGAAGGGCTGATAATAAAGATGATAGATGACGTAATTGTAATAATACTTAAAGCTTATATCGTGGTGTTTCGGTTACGACATCTGTGTGTTAAAAGAGAGACAGCAGATATGCCTTGCGTTTGTTCCGAAAATGGTTTTAATCAAAACGGATGAATATGGAATAATCACACATTGTAAGAGGTAGCACCGGGACCACAGACGAGGTACTTCCGGCTCACACTGTACGCGACCCGAAGTAAAAATCGCACGTGTTTTGTGCAGTCCACTGGAGGAAGAACAGAGGAGGAGGGCGACACGTCTGCTTAGAGTGTCAGTAGCATGGCACCAACTGTTCGTTCACTTCCATAATATATAAAAACACAGTTTAGCATCCCGATTTATTAGTTTTGGAAGTAAGTTGGGGCAAATATCGCAAGTTGAAGCTCGAAAATAATATTAACTGGTTATCCGCCCCCACTTCGCACGTGAAACTGGAACGGATTGTTACCGCAACAAAATATATGTTAAAACCTTCCTCGGGAATCGCTTTATCCATTAGTGAAAGACGCATTGCTAATTTTAGGTATCAATTTTATTTCATATTTGGAATCACAGTCGAGTACTGAATACGCTCTGCGATTTTGTACAGTGTCTTACAAAATAGCCTGTATATAGAGTAGGGGGCAAATAGGTCGGATTACCTTAAACATTGTCGATGCCCCTTGACATAAGCACAAGCCGATGCGTCGTCATTATTTATATCAGTAACTCGCATGAAATGTGACGTAGGAAGTATTCACTTACATTAACTTAAAACTGCATCTGTACAGAGGGCTAGTCATCACGCGTTACGCGTGATGCTAGTTCAATGATTTTTGTTCCTTCAAAAAATTCTCAATGTGCCTAAAGAAGTTTTCACGTGACATGACGAGGTTCCGTGATTTTAGTTCAGTTCGCAGTCGCGCACCACGCATCGACACGAGTATAGAACTCGTGACGATGCATGATGCGCCATATGTGACAATGACGCGAGTTGATTTTTGCTCTCTCAAAAAATGCTCAACGCGCGTTAAAAAGGTTTTGCTTCACAAACACATGAAATATGTATTGTAACATATTTAACCTGCGAGCGAGACTCAGATATCAAAGGAAAAATATATTCGCTTACACAAAAGCTTCGAATTCATCATGCAGTACAATACTGTTTCGCCTTCCATTACTTTTGATATTTGGCGGCCCTTGGCGAATCAACAATGCGAAGTTGGAGCACGAACTTCAGGCTGCTCGGTTTGATTTACAATGATTACACGACACGTCACACTGTACGCTCTCGCGCGTCACCGTAGACAGTTTTCCTGAAACATATGCATGACACATTTTTTTTCCTTCACACGATGTATACGAAAAAAAAACCAGCAAAACATCTGAATACGAACGATTTACACAATGATAAAACAAAAATTATGCTGAAAAGTATAAACTATGCTTTTCTGCATCATTTCAATTTTTGAAAGCTACAAAAAAAATTAAATGATTTAAATGTAGATTTATTTAAGAAAAAGATAACGATACTGCTACTGGATGAGAAAATATTATAACATTGAAGAATATTTTAATGATAAATTGTGAACTCAATGAATTTTAAATTAAATTATCTTAACATTAACATTTGTACGCCGTAATAATTGGTAACACATGATTGTACTTTTAATGTTATACCATCAAACTTCATGTATTACTCATGTTTACATATAGACTATCTTTAACTTAACTTTATCCCTGTTTTTAATCGTTTAAAAAAGAGAGGTTATCCATCCGACACGTATGTATGTAATATTATTGTAATTGTAAAACATTCATAAATCGACGGTAAACAGGTATAAGCGACCAAAACAAGTGGTTCAGGAGAGCTTTTAAAGTTAATATTTAAGAAAAATGGACTAATCTTTTTCATTTATTATCGCATCCGTCGTATATTTTTATATTTATAAAAACCTTTAGAACAATAAGATGAAGCGTTAATTGGTATTTCTATTTATGTGACTCAACGTTGTTTTATGTGGTTTTATGTCGCTTAGATCAAGGCGTAAGTTACATCTGCACTAATCGACTTCCGGTTGGCGTTATCTTAGCTCGAGTAAGTCGTGAATGTTGCGCCAGAGCAGGTTCGAATCTCTACTCTTGGATGTTTATTGTTTTATTATATGTATTTCTAAAATAAAAATGTTGGATGTATAACATTTCAGTAATATTTTTTATATCTTTTAGCTATCACCCCCTTTTACACTAGTCATTATGGTACTTAGCACTTACAGAGTTGGCCTAGTCCAGTGTGATAAGTCCATAGATATATTTCACTTCTATGTTCTTCTCTTTTATTTCTTCTACTTTAAATTTACACAAAATAAAACTATTTTCACATCCTCAATCATCCTGTATTGAGACTGATTTTTTTTATGTTAGAGGGAGACAAACAAGCAGTCGGAATCATTCGCTGACTACCGATGCGTTTCCACTTGCTACGACTCACGGGCTACTCACTGAACGCACGAAACGCGACGGTGACACTGTTACTTTACGGTGTTGTCATGTGCCCGTCGGCCCAATTTAGCTGCAATGCCGTCTGGCATTACCTTTTACTCAAATTACCCAGCTGCTGGTAAAGTGTTATGGCCTAAATTAAAGCAGAGGGATAAGGTAGAGATGTCGACTTAATTTTTTTTATGTCAATATAACCGAATTTCGGTCATGGCTGCCTGCGCAGGATATCATACAATGCACAAGTGTGTGCACGTACCCTCATGCTCCTATTCCAGCGGGGCGGCAATCCGACATGAGCGGAGAGAAATAAGGGTCTTTTGTTCGACCCGGGACTCGAACCCGGGACCTCGCGACTGTGGTTGCACATGCTCGCCGCTAGACCACAAGGCAGACAACTGGGAATACTGTTATACGGTGCATATGCTGATCCCCTTTGACTCAGATTTAACCTATCACACATATACAACACACACACATGTTCGGGACAGCTCCCTAATGGTAGCCCGTTGCTGCTGATGAGAGGACCGAGCGCCACATATCACTGTTTAATTTAATCACTGTTCGCTAACTCAGCAATTAACAATTAATTTTGAACCACCCATAACTAACAATCAAAACACGCTCGGACATTTAAACGTTAATTTTAATAAATAAAAAAAAAACGCGATTTCATTAAAATTTCGAACATAAATTCTCATAAAGAAGCGGGCAGACGATTTAATTGCGTGTTATACGAATAATAATAATTAATTAAAAGTGGTCCCTATTGCAGAAGAGACAAACGAGTAGTTGGGAGTCTTTTGGTGTATACCGCAGTCCGTAAATGGCCGCATTGAGATTAAGATGTGTTGCCTCCTTTCATGAGCCCCCTAATGAGCTACCGGAGTCTTAAAGACGTAACTTGACAGCATATATGGCAATGCAGCGGCTACGTTGCGAAGCGATGGTTCTTCACGCCGATATTATACTAGTGAGAAGTATATCCTCTGTGATGTACACAACGTGCTGGGGAACGGCGGCCGGGTGTTGTTGGTCGTCGACCTGAACGCCAAAAGCTTGGGGATCGGACGTCACAAACAACGCTGGCTTCAGGCTGCAGGAGGATTCGGAAGAGCGCGGCTACACGGTGCAAGGATCACCGTGTCCTACACACGTGTCTACGGATCCCCTGCGCAGCCCGGACGTTCCCTACACCAGAACCTCAAGGCCACGGTCAACATCGAGGTCCTGTACGACCTCGTCATACTTGATTCCGGAGCAATACTTAGGGAAGGAGTGCGGAACTCAACAAGCTGGCCGAGGAACTGTCTGCGAAAGTGAGGGAGTGTCGTGGAGCAGACTGGGAGAGTACAGTCTTCCATGCCGACGAAAACGACACCAACCTGCACGCCTTAAACAGACGTCTCACGAGGCCAAAGACCACCATCACTCCACTTCTAGACACCACAGGCGCGAAACACTACGGAGCGCCGGCTCGCGCCGAGGTGATCACATCACATCTACACACGCAGTTTTCACTACACCCAGCGGCGCCGTCATTCGCAGAGCATCACGAGCAGGTGGAGTGTCGCATTCGAGAGCTCCTCCAGAGCCCGACTCCGCCACTCAGCGGGAAGGATTGCATTTCCCCCTCTGAGCTGCGGAAAGTCGCACTTCGCCTCTCGAGGCGCAAAGCTCCAGGCCCCGATGACATCCCCCACACAGCGCTGGTGATGATGCCTAGGCGAGCAGCCGTGGCTCTCACTCAGATCGGAAATGGCATTCTCCGGACGGCCCACTTTCCGGAGACCTGGAAAGAGGGGAGGGTCATCGTTCTGCCAAAGCCGGGCAAGCCCCGAAGCCTGCCTGCTAGCTACCGGCCGTTAACGCTGCTGTCCCACATCGCCAAGTTGTTAGAGAGGCTTCAGCTTCGGAGGCTGAAGCTGTACATTCCCATAAGGGACGAACAGTTCGGCTTCCGGAGCGGCCACTCGACCACGTTGCAACTGACGCGGGTGATCCACCACTTGTCTGTAGAGATGAACAAGGGGAGACACTCTGTCGCAGTCTTTCTCGATATGGAGAAGGCCTTCGACAGGGTGTGGCACCCGGGACTCTTGTAGAAGTTGGTGGACGCCGGCGTCCCTCTGGCGTTTGTGGGACTAGTGGCGTCATTCTTGGAAGGTAGGACCTTCCGGGTAGCGGTGGAGCGGAGGCACTCCTCGGTGAAGGCCATACGTGCCGGAGTGCCACAGGACAGTTGCCTATCCCCTTACCTGTACGCGGCCTACACCAACGACACCCCCACACTCAACGATCCTTCGGGAGAGGGTGAGGCGGATGTCATGCTCGCGCTGTTCGCCGACGACAGCGCATACGTAACCTCGTCCCGAAAGCCGGAGCTCGCAACTGGGCGCATGCAGCGCATGCTGGACCGGTTGCCGGAGTGGCTCGACAGGTGGCGCATATCCGTCAACGTGGACAAGACGACGGCGCTATATGTCAGCAAGAGGCGCTCCATGCCGGGGCGGTTAAAGTTCAGTGGCCAGGATGTGTCTTGGGAATCCCCAGTCGTGTATCTCGGATGCAGTATCGACCGCGCGCTGCGGATGGGCTCGCAGGTGGACCGAGCGGTCAACCAAGCGAGAACAGCCCGCGCTTTGCTGTGGCTGGTACTAGCGTCCGAACTTCATACACGGACGAAACTGGGGATTTGCAAGACATATATCCGGTCACTCCTCACTTACGCCGCCCCCGCATGGTACGCACTAACCTCCCAGGCCCAGCGGAAACGCCCAGCAAAATATATCCCTACGGGTCATCACGGGTGCCGGTCGCTACGTCCGCAATGATGTGATCGCGCGTGACTTGCGGATAGAGTAGCGGAATGAGTTTGTGGTTCGATTGTCGAGCGCTATGTTCAATAGGGCAGACAATGGACCGCATGCTCATCTACGCGACCTGGCCCCGCTGCACGTGCGACCACCTGACGGGAGACCGTATCCGCGTGAACTCCCCCCCCCCCTACATTTCCCTGAGCCAATAAGCCAGGATGGTAAACCCGCAATTATTGCGGCCCCGTTACCGAGGGGATAGTCGTCCCCTTGAGACCCAACCCGGGTTATGAGGTCCGCCTCGATGCCCGTTTTCCACACAGTTTCTGTGGAGATGACCAGCAGTGGTCACGCCGATATTATACTAGCGAGAAGTACATCCTCTATGGTTAATTGTAAAGTGCTCTGAGCAGGGTAGGTCAAAATCCGAAGGTCCGAGTATCAAAGTTGTTTTTGGAGAAGCTTTGAAGAAGTCTTCTGACAAAACCTACGACCAGCCTATTGATCCAGGGGACCGATAGCTACGACCAGGATGCCCTGGTTCATCCATTGATCCAGGGCTACAAAATGAAGGCACTGGTTCATCCATTAACCCTCGGCTACGAACAGGAGGCACTGTTTCATCCACTAACACACGGCTACGACCAGCAGGCACTGGTTCATCCATTGACCCACGACTACGAACAGCTGGCACTGGTTCATCCATTGGCCCACTACTACGAACAGCAGGCATAGCTTCATCAATTGACCTATGGCTACGACCAGCAGGCAATGCTTCATCCATTGACCCAATGCTACGACCAACACGCACTAGTTCGGCCACTGACCCAGGACTACGACCAGCAGGCACTAGTTCGGCCACTGACCCAGGACTACGACCAGCAGGCACTAGTTCGGCCACTGACCAGGACTACGACCAGCAGGCACTAGTTCGGCCACTGACCCAGGACTACGACCAGCAGGCACTAGTTCGGCCACTGACCCAGGACTACGACCAGCAGGCACTAGATCGGCCACTGACCCAGGACTACGACCAGCAGGCACTAGTTCGGTCACGGACCCAGGACTACAACCAACACGCACTAGTTCGGCCACTGACCCAGGACTACGACCAGCAGGCACTAGTTCGGCCACTGACCCAGGACTACGACCAGCAGGCACTAGTTCGGCCATTGACCCAGGACTACGACCAGCAGTCAGTAGTCATACAGAAGAAATGTTCGTGTCGCCGGACTCTTAATTTGAAAATTAAGACACTTACTAAGTACAATGACGAATAAAACTTTTTACATTTTGATTATAAACGAGATAATACCACTTCTTGAAGCGTGCCATTTTTATGACTAGTTATGTATTGCGGTTTCATCTGTATTAAAAGTGTTCACAATTTTTATCGGGATAAAGTAAAAAATGGCTTATTCAATACAATTAGTTTAACCTATAAAACTAGACAAGAGAAAGATTTCCCACATACATTGTTTTGTTATGTTATATCAAAGCACACGCTGTGCTTTGATATAACATAGCCAACTGACGACGACCAACGACCAAAGCTCACTGACAGCCCGACTTTTTTCGACTTTCTCGCCAATCATCATCATATCAGAAATAGTCACATTAAACCTTAACAAATTATACACATCTTCAGGAATTTGTCTATCTATTAGTGTAAATCGCATAAAATCGGTTCATTACATTAAGTTTAACGCGAATAGACAAACAGACGCGGCAAGGGAATTCTATTTTATAATGATGGTGCCAGCCCTACTGGTAGCAAGTGTGAAACCGCAACCGCAATTTACCGCACTTACTGTAGGTTCTAGTACTAGTACAGTTTTAGTACTAGTACAGTTTTAGTGCAATGTTTGCGACATTAGAGCGCGCGTGTCAGCCGGTAATCCAACATCCCCGAGCGATCTATCCGGTGACGGAGTAAAGTATCGCCGGTTGATTATTGTGTTTGATGCCCGTGTGTGCGTGCACGCGCGTGTGTGCGGGCCCACCCAGCGCGGGCCACACACCGCGCCCACCCACGAGGCAGGGCGCCTCAGTCGCGGCCCGCACCTCCGCTACTGAACTGGACATCGATATGCCTGATGGATGCGACTCTACCACCTCAATTGTGTATGGACAATTAAATATCGCGAAACGAATACGACTCTACATACATCCAGCTTCGGTGCAAACATTTATTATTTAAGTATCGCGAAGTAGGCACTTTGAAGTGTTTAACAAAGGGATTGGTAAATAAAGTGCATTACTAGTAATATGTTCTAAGCGTCTAACGATTAATTTTGTTCATTAAATTGAATATTTCGTATCAAACAGTCTATCAACATGTAAAAAGGTGTATAAATAATTATAATTATTTTATGTCTCGTAAATTCTTTTATCGTTATTATTGTAATTGATTTTTATTTTTATAATTGCGTTTTTACAAAATTATTTTAAAAAATCATAATCAGGTTTTGCTAAAATTTGAACTCTCAAAGTTTGCATTCTTACAGGATAAGGTAAAAAACTACGATCAATATTTTAAATAGTGCTTTTCACTATATCTTATCAGAACTTATATCTCTTTGAGAGTACGTAAACTGATATATGAAAGACTGTTACTAGTGGTGTAACTATACCATGCCCCGGCAAATTTATTGGACGGGGCTCAGCCTTCCTATATAGAGAAGATAAACGAAATACTGTCATAATCCACCTGTGTGCAAGAGGAAGAGGGTTCGCATTTTGCTGACTTGTGACTCTATTCTTTCGCCACTGAGTGTGATTACCTCGCAACGGATGTTCTTGTGATTAGATCACACCAGGGTAGATCGGCGTATTTGTAGTGGGGAAGGATGAACGGATAGAAAGATAAGTTTTCCGATTATAGCAGAGATATGAACATGGATGGAGGGAGGATAGCAGATTGCGATTGCTCACGGATGAAGTAGACAATAAAAAAATAGGAACTCCCTGTGAAATTTATTTTAATATTAATAAAAAACTTGGCGCGATGAAGCACTATTCAGAGACAGGTAGAAAAATGGGGGACGCGTTTGTCCAACATCGGGAAACATGTAGCGCTAAATAAAATAATTATAATTGATAAAAAAATATAAATAATTATGAAGCTTGTAATTATAAGCAGAGAAACAATGACAGTGAAACAACAACTAATATAGGCATACTGGGATACAAATTGACAGATTTCTTGCGGTTCGCGAGTTTCCTTTGGCCCATTGTAGGAGGGACGGTGAGAGAAGGCGTATTTCCAACCACTGTTGTGAAAAAACCGACCGCTCGATTGTGCTATAAGAAAAATGTTTTCGTAGTGGTCCGATGAATGCTTAAGGGTATTGTGAAACAAAAGACAACAGAGTATGCGTCGTCAAGACATGTCGCAGGCCTTCGGTCCGCCATTACTCATGTTTAAGCGGTAATGAATTTAGTTGTGTCGTGTGTAAAACATGGCAACATTGTGTCGTCCTCCATCGTCTAGTCTATGAAAAATTATGGCGCGTTCTTTGTTAGAGCAGTTACTATTCGATCATAATGTATCAACACGACCCGGTATCAAGATGTTCCAAATATCTTGATATCTTGATATATGAATATATAAATACTATGTTTTCTTTTCGGATATGAACTTATGTTGTGGAAAAGAATGTGGAGAAACTCAATACAGCTTCATCGGGTGTGCGTGTGTGCAAAATACATTTTAAAGACTATTTCGTTAAAAACTGAATTTCCTATTTCCTTACATATCGATGATAATATATCCCAAAGTTATGGACATAAAATCTTTTTGTATATAAAAAGTACTTGTACAAATATATTAATCCGTATCTAAAAATAAATAATAGATAAGTGGGTTTCGCGTATTTCTGAAAAAAATTTTAATAAAAACAAAAAATTTAATTTTAAAATAAAAAATGCTCCAGTGTAAAACACCTGACTTGGTCGCGTGCGATTCCGCTGCCGAATTTCGCCAACGCTCGCACGGCGCGGCGCCGGCCATGAATGAACTTGCACTCCGATCTCTGCCACCACACTCCACACATACTTGGACGATCCTTCGTGATCTCCAGATACGCATTTAGCACTGGAAATTATTGTACTAAATAAGTAACGTGTTTCATTAAAGTAATTATGTCATTTCAATTTAATCTCTCTAGTTAGCCAATGTAATTAAAATGAGTTATTATGTATTTAAATATGTAACATCGCAGCTAGTTTTTATATTGTTAATTCTTCCATAGAGTTATGAATAATTTAAGCGTCTGAAAAATAAAATACCAAAATATAAAATATCAGGTTTTTAATTCCATTTGTTTAGTTATTAATTTTACTTTATCGCAATCAATGGAATTGTATGTCAATTATATATAATGTATAGTGAAACGATTCGGCCCTTATGAAAGTAGATAATGAATTCATGGCCATAACAAAAGTAATAAAAATCGTTTCATTAAGAATTGTTAAGTTAATTATCATGCAATAAATACTTTTATAATAAAAGTTAAACATTAAACAGCCAAAGTAGAGATTATAAAATACTATAATTATTATTATTATACTTAGGTATATAAATATGTCGTAAAATCATATGCTAAGTACTTCTTTTTAGGGCTCCGTAGCCAAAGGGCAAAAAACAGAACCCTTATAATATCATCATGCCCGTCTGCTCGTCCGTATGTTCCAGACTTTCGACGAGTAAATTATGCGTAATGTCTCTTTAAAATTTAGAAAGTAGGTATTAACTCCCACTGAATGATGTCGTATGATTTTGGAAATAAAATTAAATAACATACAACGGAGGGATGAACATTCTTTTTTCAACACAGACATGCGGGACACCTGAACTTTCTAAAAAAAATGTGCTAATTTTTGTTTCATTGTGCAATGCAATATGAAAGTAATAAAAGTTGTGTCTCCACCTCTAAATTATGGACCATCGAGAGGAAAATTGTGAAAGAGATTAGGATTAAAAAAATCAACCAAAACTGTAAAAGGAATACGTTATAAAAAAATAGGTTACGTATTTTATGAATTATGGGTCTTTTTATATTTGCTGCTACGGAAACCTTCGTAGGCTATTCTAAAAATAAAATGTCTGTAAAAACTTCTCCTGATGTTGCGTTCTACAGACTGCTCAATTGTACGTTGATTCTCGACGTCACTTCCAGCTTGTTGTAACGTATATACCTGTCTGTTTGCTTATTTACAAATATACGTACAACACAATTATTTACAAATATCTACGTTCAAAAATGTTTAAAGAATCTTAAAAAAAAAAAGAATTAAAATAACAAAGATCCGGCTTATATAATCTTACAAACATACAAGCTGACTTAGTTGGTAGTTGCTAACGTGGCGGTAAGTCCGCTTGTTAAGACTAAAGCCAGAGGTCACACATTCGAATTCGGCCTAGGTCATTGATGTTTATATATGTATTATATGTATTTCTATAATAAAGTAGTGCAGTACATGTAGCACAATCCTTACAGTACTTAACGCAGGACAGACTAATGTGGCTTGATAAAGCCCACAGATGTTATACAAACTCTAGAAAAACATGACAGGAGTGTTCGACGCAGTCGGGTAATAGAGTAGAGACCCCTCCCTATGTTTCAGAATATTTCTTTGTCTCCAAAAATGTGCGTGAAATGAAAGTTTTTTGATGAATGAAAATTTCATTAAATGATATTATTAGGCTCTATGGCCTTTGGATATTGGCTTAGACACACGTTATGGCATTTGTATGTTGGCAGCACTTTCAACTCGCTTCCAATTATCTACAATATTCTTACAATAATTGTTTTGGCGACTCTTCCCCTATTCTACAATATTACTTTTGATAATATTTCAAAATCGTTTTAGTTGAAAAAAAAAACTTTTGAAACTGAATAAAAACGTATTTATAACATTTTTTTAATTCAACATTGTTTTGTTTGTGCGAAGTATTTGAGGTTGACCAGAAATTCAAATTTGCAGGTTTGCCGATAATTGCGTTGATTAGCCATCGTATTAGATAAGCCATTGCTGATGGATGGCCATCATAGGCAGGTACGATTCCGCACAGTCATACGCTGATGCATGGGCCCACCAGCGCTCCTGATTTATCTTCGTTGCGGTGGTGTTCACCGTGATAAAAAATGGTGTATCTAGTAAAGTTATACATGAGAAGTAAATATTAAATAGCTGTACCCCGCCGTTTCACCGGCTTCAGATAAATCCCAAGTTTATGTTTTTGGAATAAAAAGGATTTTTTGTTATTCCAGATTTGAAACGAAGATGAACCTCAATAATGGAAATATAAAGATAGTAACGTTCGAAACAAATGCAGTTTCAAGTTTTCACTTCTGTCGGTAGTCTACATGACTCGGTTTTTTTACGACGACGTTCTCTGACAGGAAGTTGAAACATTTGCCAAACTACATTCAGCAGTTAACCAAATGCGAGCGTTCAGATAAATTTTTGCATTATTTATTTGATCCATTCCCAATTCCTATAGCGTCCGATCTTTTTTCTTATTGTGGATAATCTCTTAATTCGGATTGCAGATAACAACGTCCCCGCCTTTTTAAGACCGACAATCGTTAAATTCTTCCCGGATCGTCATATCCTTTTCTGACAAATGACGATCGGCCGTGTCATTTTTATTTTTAACATTAGCATTTCATCTATCTTACTAGAATCTGAATCTGGCCGGCGCCACCGACTCGACATTACTGGCTTCGTTCCCATTGATCGATGGTAGAAGCGAAATCCTGCGATATTTCTCAGAAACACACTTTGTTTACACACTCTGGTTCCGAGTATGTCATTATGGAACATCGTGTATCATCGCTTTAAGCATAGTCATTTCGTAAGCTTTGTTTACTTTTCTTTGAAAAAAGGTTGTAAAATTAGCCGCCTTTAATGCGGTTGTTAAGTGATTTTGTCAATCTCATGTTTTCCTGGGGTTTTTTTTTATAATTGACGGTGATGGCGTCGATTGAATGTCTCGACTGGGTGTTGAATGCACGACCCGTTGTTTCCGTAAGTCCTTTGGTAAGGACAAGACTTGTAATCAATATAATAATGAGTAAACGTATTAAAACAAAATTATTCATATTTTGTTTTAATACGTTGCTGTTAAAATCTTGCTCTATAATCACCAAATTAGCATACTACTATCATGGGCGTCGGTAGTCATCAAAAGGCTCCGGTTCTTCGCTTGCATCCGATTTAGCTGCAAAATACTCTTTATAGTAAAGGGGAGCAAACGGGGTATCGGAGCCTGTTGACGACTACTAGCGCCCATAGATATCCGCACCACTCTCCTGCGTGCCCTTCTGCCCTCTGATGGATTGAGCATCCTTCGTCCAATGGGCATGGCTGATCACAACACGTTCAAAACGCTTCACTTTACGCACGTGTCATGTGAGCGAGAGGTATCTCCCAGGTCTTGCCAGGCCAATCAAGCTACTCTTACAAAATGACGTTATTATTGCCAGTCACATATTTTGAAAAGCCCAAATAAGTCGTGCCGCTATGCGGTAGCCCGGGGGTCTCACAGAAGGCAATTTGGGGAGTAACATAGACACGCGGCGGACTACTATCTGTGGCCAGGCGGGTGACGTCGTTATATATCAATTACGTTCAATCGTTGATTATTTCTTGTGACCGAGAATAGTCCGTCGCATATTTTCCATGCCTACGGTTGTTAGTATACATGTTTTTTTTTATTATTAATTCAGTCGGTCAGTTCTGATCGCTTCGCGTTGAAAAAAGGAATGACAATATTTTCAAATACACAATATTTAGTTTGTACCATTTCATTATCGGTAGCAATGAAACGAACGAGTATCTTTCGCGTTGGATTTTTTTGAAGAAACGCAACGGGCGACTGCCATCAGATTTTATATAACATTCGATGTTCGTAGATATCCGCACAATCATTGTGATGATATTGCTCTCGCTCCCTCTAATTGGCCAATGGAAATTTGCCAAAGCAACATCCAGCACTGCAAGTTCTATAACTTTATTTTGAGTAAATAGTATCCATCAGAGCCTCGATGATCTATTCGGACTTGCGCATCGGACTTCCATTCTGGTAGTCCAAGTTCGAACCCTGTCATGTACAACGTTAAGGGAATATGACAAATAATTAATTATAAGACATAATATTATTTGTTTCGTCATTTTTGTGCCCAGTTAAAATAGTATAAGTTGTGTTTTTTGATTAATTATGTGATTATGACGTTTGTCGATAGTAGTTTTTGTGGTCGACTGTACCCAACAGACTGAAGCCGGCGGGCTGCGATATTCTGTCGCCAGGTAATAACCGTGCCCGGGACATCTTGTTTCCGACGTGTAGTCACAAACAAACATCAAACGTTTCACATCACTTTTATAGCTATTGAAAACGTTTCGTAATAAATTACGTCATACATATAATATGAAAATCGGTACCTTTTATCGGTCTTCGTTTTAAAATATTTTAGTGCCGTGTTACATTCGTTAATGCGTGTCATTCCGTCGCAACTTCTTCACAGACTGTGCTTTACGAGTGTCAACAATTAGAATTCACATTTCAGGCCTCGGTTTCCACGCCATCTTCAGGCCATATGACCTCTGCCCCTAGGTGCACCACAGCCCACTCCATAGTGCGTTGTACCCCACCACCAAGGGGACAGCCAGCCCCACACGATCCGACCCGGGTCATGACGTTCGCGTCGACACCCACAGTGCGAGGACTGCGGGTCTCGACGCGAACGTCGTCGTCGAAGGCTTATTTAACAGCCTGCACAGACGAACCAAATTCAAGTAAACGAAACTGAACTGGGCCATGTTAAAAATTTAAACCAGCTTTTGTGAAAATGATTAATCCTTCACTTTTTAACTGGTATACAAAACGATTAATTTCTTTCCTCCGCTTTTTCGCCAATCCCGGATCCCTTTATTATAAAGGGGCAAATATGTAGTCACGTTCTTTAGTAACGACGGGTGCTCATAGACGCCGATGTGTTGTCCATCTCCTCCCACCCCTCAATCACTGGCAACCGGCTGGTCACAAACCTCACGTAACGCGATAGCTCTTTACGGCGGTGTTATGCGAGCGAGAGTTACGCTTATTTTTTAACGAGGGCTTAAAAGCGAGACAAGCTTATCTTACAAGTATTACAAGTGCCAAAGTTCGGATGAATGGATGGATGTGTTATTCAATCACGCCAAAACCACTTAAAAGGTTTTTGAAGACACTTAGCAATAATATATTGTGCCGCGAGTTCTCACTTGCGAGCAAATGCATTTTCCCGCGTGAACAAAAAATGACATCACTAGGGAATAAGTAGGCCCTGATTGCTTTAATCATAAACGAACTTTTTTTGTTGACGCTGGGAAAAGCAAAATTCCAGTGGTGTGTGGGTCTCGCGGAACATTATAGTGCCGAATACCCACCACGAGTGACATCAGTGCCGGCTTTGCTGAGGTGCCCCGGAATAACAAATCATCAGGGCACCTCGACGGCTAGTCAGTCTCCTAAGGGACCAATTTCACCTCGACAGATGGGGTTGCCCCGCACTACAGGACAACCCCATCCACTTTGGGACAATGCAATGGGGTGAGGTTCCCATCCTCACCCCTTGCCCCGTGCACAAAACCACCACCTCCTTTTGCTGTTAGGTCCCCTCTTCTTAAAAGAGGGGTACCGAGAGTGATTCATCCTCCTGATCTTTAAGGTCCCTCCTCTTATAAGAGGGGTGCAAAGATCCTCCTCGGTTCGATTACCTTCGTCTGGGTTCACCCCAGGCCATTAAGCCCCACCGCCACGACAAGGCTTGAACCATGGTGGGGCTTCTCCAACAACCTGAACCAATGAATATTAGGATGTTGCCGGCTTGTTTACCTCTTCTTACACACCTTTTCGGGTCACCCAAGGCTTCCTTGCTTGGTTGGACGATGATTTTACGAATCACACAGATAAAGCCGTGGCATAACACATGCTGGTCTGGAAGAGTATATACTACTATGAAGTATTTGCATGCCACACATTGTATTTACAAATTTCTGTGTAAAGACCTTTTTTTTTCACATAAAAAATGTTCGCAATTTTTGATTGCCGATTCCCCATATAAATTTTTCTCAGTCCCTACCGCCTTTCATACATTTAAAAGCCTATTCGTACATAAAAGGTCCCTTTCATATGTTGTTTCGAATCCCATTTGTATATGAAGAAGAAAGATTGGTTCCGAATAATAAAGTATAAATGTACAAAGAAGTTAAATGTCGTTTAAGGAGCGCGGGAGTATTTCAAAAGCGTCCTAATCGGACACGCACACTGCCGGCGAAAGGGACGAGTACTAGGCGTGGCTAATCGGCCGTCATTAATTTGCACAACGCTATTGAGATGTTTGCGCCTGCCACCGGGCCGCATTTCACGACCGCCAATTTTCACTCCGCCAAAACATGCACGTCTCATTTATACAAGCTTTAATTTAGCTTGTAAGTTGCATGTGTATTAGTTGGTTGTAGTTTTTAATTTTTTGGTATGCAGTGCCTTTGCAGCTTAATTGAAACGCTACGAATGGGACTAGACTAAAAGGTACAGGCTATCCTACGCTGTCGCGTTTAGTGCGGTTAGTGAGTTTTTGATGGCCCATTACAGGGAGAAGCGGGAAACTGGAAAACGAATCTGCATTAAACTTAATACTCGTCATTACTTTGTAGTTTGAAAGTAGAAAAAATAACCACTTTATTTCTATGTTAAAATAGTACTAAATAACATTGGGAGAATTGAAATTTTCTAAATAACATTGTACAAATAATTCAGAACCACCTAGAATGTTCGGATTCGGATGAAATATGCAAAATATTTTAACTAAATTTGATGGACGCATGCTATTTTAAGTTGAACAGATTCTTTAGAATCCTAAAAAAGAGTCCAAAAATAAAAAATGCAAGGTTTAAAAAACAAAAGAGAAAGAAGAAAGTAAAGAAAAGTTCTTCGGATTCACTATGTATAGTATAGTTTTTCAAATCAAATAACGTTTGGGCATCTGAGGATGTGCCGCAGGATCACGAATATCGGATTTTTTTATTTAAAAGTTCAACACCAGCTACGCTTTGCGGTTTCGCACGCGATGATTGTTAAAAAAAAATTCGGTTTTTGAATGCGGTGAATAAAAGGTGCCCTATGTTTAAATGCGGGCTTTGAAGTAAACGCATACGAAATGTCATCGAAATCTGTCGCGAGGAGAGACTGGAGATATACAGACTATACTTGTTTAAAAAGAAAGTCCCCTTAAAGCTGATTGTGATCAATTTTCTCAAAAACTACGGAACGGATTTGGTTTTTTGGTAAGATTCAGGGCTGTTAATTAAAGTATTGCTTTACTGTAAAGTTTATAAGTATTCTTTTCCTAGTAAGCTTAAACTAAGTTTTTACTATTTACACATTATATCTATGTCAATATATTTTTTTCTCTTTTCAGGAACCCCCGAATTGGGTCAGCACGAATGGGGAGGTACCTCTCAAATGATACCGCCGTAAAGTGACAGTCACGATGCCGTTCTTCATGCGGTTTGTGAGTAGCCGGTGGCTCACTCGACGGGAGGCGGGAAGGAGGTCAAAACATGCGCAAATCAATGTCTGTAGACGTAGGTAGTGACGAACATATTATTTAAAAAAATGATGTTTTATATCATTAATACAGAGAATTATGAAAGAAATAGATAAATAAAGTATTTTAAACGTGTAATTAATTAATTATATACCGCCTACTACATATACATATATCATAGCACATATAGCTGAGAGTAACGTGATGTCGGTATAAATACAAAAACAGAAGACTAGCCAACGAAGGATGCCGTTGCATCAAATAAAATAATGTCATGTGCCTACTACCTAATTCATTTTTTTCAAATCATTTTTTGTTTAAAGTTTTTCTTGAAGTGTTTAGTGTAATTTTTTTGTATTATTAATTTTCCCCTTGGTAGTGAAAAAATTAGGAGAAGCACACTCTATACCAATAATATAGAAGCAAATATCTAACAGAGTATTATAATAATTCTAAAACTTTATTTAAACCTCTATAAACTTAAGAAAGACCTATCTAAAGACACCACACACGGCTATGCCATCTCGAAGGTTTTTCATCCCTTAGATGCATTTTGTAGCGGTTCATAAAATACACGTCCCAAATTTCAAACATACAATACCTCCGAGTAAACCGTCTGTGACATACAGGTATAGACGAAATTATATGGGTTATCCGTTTTTTGTTATTTGGATACAGAACCCGAAAAAGAGTAAAAGTTTGAGATATACCGATAAAACAGAATAAAACCAGCGGATCGTCCAATTGAACTCTTATTGTACTCACACCCGCTAATAAAACTACATTGTACTCCCATAGGCGCTGTAATTGATGATAATGCTGATGTTTTACAAGCAGTAAAATAGTTATTATTTAGCGAATAAAGCTGCATTTTATCCTCCTGTTTTATGTGCCTCTTATTATGTTAAACGACCGGTGCAATTGTGGTTTGAAACACGCCATTAGCAAAAATATTATTGTATTACATTTTAATAGGTATGTATTATTTCAATGGACAGAAGTGTATATCTTATTTTATTTTTAACATTTTCGTAGTGCTGTGCTATTAATTCGGAGATGTATTCATAATTTGAAAAATGAGATAAACTGTATAACTAGCGATCCGCCTCGACTTTGTTCCTCGGAAATCTCTTTATCCATCGGTGAAAAAGCATGAAAATCCATATGTAAATTTTGACAAAACGAATCACATGTAGACATGAAGATTTTGGGGACCTTGTTTGATAATAATAATAGATATATAATTATATACCCAATTATATATCTATTTTTAATATTAAACAAAGCGCCTAGGTAAGTAACAAAGTACCAGGTACCCAGTAGGTACCTTTATAAAGCCAGAAACAAAATCTGTGGCTTTGATAAGGACTCTCTTGCACTTATCTATATAGTTAAAATACGAGTGTTTCGCTTTATGGTTGGCACGAAGTGACTATTCTGTTCATATGAGGGACTATTTTATAGTATAGAGGGCCAACGAGCTGTCAAGGCCCGATGATTATCGACACCCAAAGAAATCTATATAATAATTATGCAGAAGTTTATGAGCCACCGGAGACTCACAGACCACACGAAACACGACACCATAACTGTCATGCTGCAGTTTCATAGGACCGAGAAAACGATTTTTCCAATGGTTTGACTATCCTATATCACTTGCTATCCATGGTGGTCCAATGCGACATAACATTAGTAATAGTGTAGCTATAACTTACGAGTATACACTCACCGGTCAACAACCACAGCCAATGTTATACAATGTCAAAATCGATGTTTTCCGGGCACGAACCGCTTGCATTAGCGCATGTGTCTGCACGAACCAGAATATTAATTTAACGTTAATAAAATCGGTTAAAAGTATTGCGTATTGTGTCGCGAGTCGCATCACTAAACCATAGTGAGGGGCTAGTGTCGGTCCGTCCTTACTCGGACCACCCAACACGGCTGTATTATTTTATTGTACGATAAACAAATTTATTGCTTCATATGGCTATTTATGTTTTTATATTAGGGCTTTTTGTTCCGAAGTATTAACTAGTAGGGTGTTCGCGTATTGAAGCACATTCTGTGGTCGAAATATTTATGTGTTGTCATTATTTTCGCCCGACCCGAGACTTAGCGTGATTGATGAATAATAAAATTCTATTTTTTAAATGACAATGTAAAGGATTATGTCTGGTTCGATCAAAGCGTGAAACATCTTGGAATAAGTTTGAAGATGGACGCAATAAAAAAGGTAAAAATATGTTTTTCTCCTATTGAGAAAGGTTGTTCATTCTGATTGAATTGGAGACTTGACAACACGATAGATATATCTGACTTTTTTCTAATTTGTTTCCTCGATATTAACTTTCTTTAAAAAGAGAAAGTGTTTTCTCTCAGAATAATTCCAGGGAAATAGAACTGCACTTAAAATGACGTCTCCATCAACAAGTTCGGGTGGCTGCATTTGAAATTCGACCAGCTGGCTCCTTTGGAAACGTGGCGGTTATTCCGCATTGTCGCCAGAGGTCGCGAGTTCGAATACCGCCTAGGTAATGGATGTTTATATACGTATTATATGTATTTCTATAATAAAAATCTTAAATATATAAAATTACTTAAATGTATAAAAAATATTAAATATATTTCCGTTGACTTAGTGCCTGTAACACAAGTCCTTACGGTACTTAGCACAGGCTAGGCTAACGTGGTGTGATAAGTCCACAGATATTATTATTGTATTATTAATATTATAGAGAGTTGTGTTATCACAAACGTGATATTATTATTATTATTATTATTGTTTTGAAACCACAATAACAGCCATTAAGCTGATGCGTGTGTGTCAAATAATTTGAAGAGTTTAGTCTGTCCAGTCTGTTCATAAAGTAGTTGAATGGTGCCATAACCACATTTTCAGGAAGCCTTTTCCAGGTCATCACAACTTTGTTGGGTAGAAAACGCTGCCTGGATGTTTGTGCTTTTTTTATTTATGTTTATGCTCGAAAGTTTGAAGCATGTGTATTATTACACGTTAAATTAAGTTCTTTGGAAATATGTGTCAAGGCCCACTCTTTTGATTTTTTTTCACAGGTATCAATCATTCATATTGTATAAAACACTTCAGATCTGTGATAGTAATCACGATACTTTGCTATTTCAGGAGAATAAAAATATTTATGGACAACTTTGTCATACTAGATTTTCATACAATATAAGCCCATTGTTGAGTACTCAGCCCGGACTCGGGTTACAAATTTGCTTTGTAACTTGCTTCAAGGTTGTTCCATTACAGCTTTTTATCGACAAGCGGGGTACCAAAAGGACTAATAGAATTACAAGTAAAGGTAAGTTGTGCAGCTGTGGACGCTTCCACTGCACATAAAGTAGTAATTAAGTTGGAGGCAAAAAATACTTCGCCTTTCATCAATGGATTGTACGAGACAATATTATAATGGACGTGTATGGTGTACGCTGGACATATTTCAAGATTTTTCAGGAAAAAAATATTTTATATATTTTATAACTTAAGTAAAATTAATACTGCTGGGCTGGTATAATATTTGAACTAAAGGTGAGTTGTAGTGGATTAGGATGTAAAATATCTTCGAAATAGAACATTATTTTAGTGTTATTAATTTATTTAACAATTTATGTACATAAAACTTTTTTTAAACGCTGAAACATTGGGTTTATGTCGAATTATATGAGGAGATGACATAAAATGTTAATGTTGAGAATGTTGAGAAATATTAAGTAGGAATAGTAGCTCTACGTGTTAATGTTAACACACATTATTTTACCCTATGTTTGACAATGGATTTTTTAAAATCCCGTTGAGCAACAAAGAAAGTTAATTTATTACAGTTATAGTACACCGATTGATAGGTCGATCTTGTATCTAATGCTAATGGAGTAAAAGTAAGGTTGTATAAGTAAGGTTTACCACATGGGTGTTATTTTATTAATATTTTTCATATAAAAGTGTATTATAATTTGGATTACGAGCGCTCTTTAGACGTTACATAGGATACTTTTTATAATGAACAAGTGTGTGTGCAGATACAAATGCAAACACTTTTGGTTTATCCATGAAATTAAACTCGACTTCTCGTGTCTTGGGGCTGACTATGCTCTCCTGATGTTAATTATTACATGATTGTATTGTTTACTATGGAATGTAAGTAAAATAATCATTATTTTGGGTTCCGTAGCCAAATAGCAAAAAATGAGACCCTGATGGTTTCGTCATGTCCATCTGTCCGTTTTTACGTCACAGCCGTTTTATTCGGAGATTATGGGTAATGTATAAGTGAAATTTAAAAGGAAATAATAATTTATTAAGGTTACTACCACTCTGGTACAAATATCGGTATACGTTATTAAAATAAAACATTTAGGTAAATACTTGTCCTGTTTATTTAGAAATACGTGGTTACAGTAGAATATACATGAGAAGTGGCAGATGTATAGAATTATAAGGACATGTAGATGCATTTTCATTGCTCGGAATAGCGGCATATAGAGACGTCAATCGGACCACCCAGCTAGTGATGTAGTTTCCAGCTATCATACTGGATAATCGATATACATCATGAACGATCCGAATGAAAAACTCCGTGCGCCTGTTATTCTATTGTTATTCTAAACTGTGTTTGTTATATATTTTGGATTCGTGTTAATTAATTTATAAATTTAGTAGTAGTACATTGATTTAGGCATTAAAATGTAACACGATGAGTTTTCAAAAAGATTTTTAGTTAGATTCATTTGGAATAATATAGGAATTTTCAGAAAAGTCATTTAATTTGTAAAAGAATTTGTTGTTATTGTGTCGAAAAATAATTTTCCCGCCAAATTTATAATAAAAAACGTACTTACGATTTAAACTAGTATGTTGCTTGAATTGTCTGCAATATTTTTTATAAGTCAGAGCTACAAACATTTTTACAATGATCCTGTGAGCATTAATAGAAACATGTATAATTTATATTTCCTTTGTCTTCAAGTGCAACATTAAATTTAACCTTTATGTAGTAACTGATTAGTATTCTGTGCCAGCGAATTTGTTACAAAAAAAAAAACGTTTTGTTCCTAGTATGAAAGACGTAGTGAGATTCTTTATCACTTGCTCTACGATATTGTATATAACCAATTAGTAGTTGTAACTAGCGGAAGTCTCTATCACGTTTATTAAATGCTGTTATAAAATTTGCTTGCAATGCTAACTAGCAAACGATATCTTTAGTATATCTGCAGTTTACGAGGTCTGTCGTACACAATGCGGCTCGGTCCGACAATTTGTTTAGTTCTGTTTATCGGATCTCTAAGCCAGCAATTTATCTAATTAGGCGGACGGGCTGGACCACCCAAGAGCAACCTATTAACTCATAATAGTCGCTTGTATTTTGGGTAAGTGTACCGTACAAAATGCGGAAACACGTTTATGTTAAATTTTACAATCATTTACCTTCTTTTTATGAATAAAATTTGTAAATTTTAATGTTTTTAATATTTTAGGAGCGTAAGTATGTATGAAATGTATTGTCATTAAAGCATTACTTATATTAGTAATAAGTAACTATAGATAATGATTCATGATTGTGAAGAAATACAGTTGTTTAGAAGTTGAAAGCTAATATATATACATGTATTGTTATTAAAGCATTACTTAAAAACGAATAAAAAATAGAAGGAAGACAATATTTGTTTCTTTGCATTAAATAAGCTACGAACTTCTATGACTTCTATGAAAATTTCGAAACTGTAACCAAAGTATGAAAAATATTACGAAGTAAATCCTTGTTCAGCTACAGAAATTATTGACAACTAGCCGTCCCGACACACGCTGTTCTGTCCTAAATTTAATTTGTTGGCGTGTTAAATGTTTACGAGCCCGAAAGTAAAATTTATAATTTTTATATTTTTGTAGATCAATGATTTCTTGACATATTTTAATGAAATATCCGTGCGAATCCGCTAGTAGGCAGAACAAAGGCAAAACAGCCTTTGAAAGTCATCACAAGCTGTTTTGCCTCGATAGTCATCGATGACTATAAACGTCCGCATAATTGTAATGCAAATGCTTGACCCTCTTTTTTATTCTTTCTCTTCAACGGGTACTAATCACGAACACAATTTAGCTGCAATGCAGCCTGTTGCTACCGCTCCCACCCCAAAAATATTGTTGAATATGGTATAAACTGACTTTAGTTTTTTTTGCTGATGTGGCCAAACATATTTACGCTTAGTCCCCAGCCCTGGATGGGATTCGGTGGAGTGTAGGTCTCGCGGTTCATGAAAATACTCAGTACCCACTAAAACCGTGAGAGCCATCGGTGCCGCCTTTGTTGGGGTGTGCCTGATAATTGCCAGGGCACTTCGACGGCCAGTCAGTTGCCTAAACTAACGGACTACACCTTCATAGAAGCGTAGACGTAGCACAGAACGACCCTCAAGTTTCGGAACAATGCAAAGTGATGAGTTCGAGTGGATGAAAATATATTATTTTTGTTCCAGCATTCCATTGATTGTTGTAAAAACTTAACGAGTACAAAAATGCGTGTTCAAAAGAGATTGGCATGTAATATAAATGAACCGTACATTTTATTAGGCAGGCTACTACGTGAATATTTATAAAGCGTGAAGTTTATTAACACCGAATGTTGAGCTGTGGAGTAGGACTTGTACGGCAAAAGCCGCAATAACGTGCGTCTTGACGCGACAACTCGGGATAGAAACGAGTACTTTGCGTGTTTTTTTATAGTATAGGGGGCAATTGAGCAATCGGAGATTTGACGACTACCGACGCCTACGTACAACAACATTATTGTTATGCAGATGCGTCGCCCAGATTTCCGCCTCCCCTCTAATGGGGCTCTGGCTACTCACAGACCACATGAAACGCGACTGAATAGCTGTAACACTGCCTGTAGGTTACATGATACCGCCGTAAAGTGACAGATGTGATGTTGAGTTTTGTCTGGCTGTGAGTTACCGGTGACACATTGGAGGTGATAAAGGATTTCTGTGGGCGTCGGTAGTCATAATTTTAAAAGAACAATCGTTCATACCCCCTTCACTTCTATAGACGTAGTGTTAACTCTGTCTAATGTCACTTTAAAAGAAATGTACAGAACCAAATATGCACTGGGTGGATCCGGATTCGCTCGTTTTATATTTCAAGCTGCTAAATTGTATTGTATCCTAATGCGGCGGTAGGTTGTTTAACATTCACATGGTACGTCAATAACTCGTGAAGTTTACGAGGACAATAAAACGCAAGGTGACAATTTTATCGTAGACGAATTAATTGGCCTGTACACTCGGTGACAAGAATGTATTTACATAAGTATAACTCAATTAGACATACTGTTATAACGTACGGTTTATATTTAGTAGTTTTTTTTATGACCGCATGTACTTTTGAAACCACTGTAGGTCTTGCAGAGGAATTGGGCCGGGACGGCCATGGAAGTACCTACCACTCGCTTAACACCGGCGTAAGGTGAGAGTAGCCGGTTGTTGGCCATTGGAGGGGAGGAGGAAAGGAGGACAACGCATTTGCATAACTATTATGCGGATGTTATGGGCGTCGGTAGTTATCAAAGAGCTCCGACTGCTTATTTCTCAGCCGGCTACTCATAAACTGCACGAAAGGCGACAGCATAGTTGTCACTTTGCGGCAGTGTTATGTGAGTGAGAGGTACCTCCCTAGTCATGCCGACACAATACAGCTGCAATGTAGTATGGCTCCAACTTTTATTAAAAGTTGTTTAAGCTACTGCCTACAACCCATCTGATTCAAGAATCCAATTTCGGGACCCAACTAAAAGCTTTGAGAATATAAGCTTTACCCTAATTGGTAATTCTCCTAAATTCCTGATACCTATATAGTAGCAAAAAGTAAGGAATTTAAATTAAAAAAAAAATATCATTACTTTTATCATATTTTTATCAAAGAACTTGAAATTATTTAAAAATTTAAAATTATATAAAAATTTAAAATTGTTTAATAATTTAAAAATTTAAAATTATTTTAAAAATAAAATGTAAATTGCATAACTCGTGACGTTTATATCGTGCTCAACAAATGAAGTAATTAATGAATGGACAACGTGTATTATTAGTACCTCGTAGTCTAGTGGTGAACATCTTCAGTGACTGATCACCAGCGAGTTCAGTCTCAAGAAGAAGTGTTATTTGGATGTTCTATTTGTAGTAGCAGTCCGAAACCGGGAAGTTGGCTTACTTACACTTACACGCCGTGGTTAGAAGAGCACGCAAAGCGTCGGTTCTGCGTCTCATTTCTCTCGGATCGTGTCGGGCTAACGTCCCATCGGAACAGGAGATTGAGAGAATACAGAGTGCACTTCTGTCTATGCACATACTAGAACACTACATCTTGTGATATGTCTAGCTACTTCAGATGGCTGTTGGAGCCATATTCTCTACTAAATACCACACAAAACTAGAGGGTGAGAAGATATTTCGAACCTCGTCATCATTTTATTTAAAGAGAGATTTTAAGGGTCTTGAAATCCAGATTGTAATGACCCTGTAAGACCGGGTTCGTAAAGAACTAAATATTTTTGAAATAAAAGTAAATATAATCAAAATCGATCTCTTTGTATCCGGTGGGTAGGCAGTACCTACTTTAGATAGAGTTGTGTATGTACTAGGTTATTAGCATCGTTTTTCAAATGCCGAATGTCTGAGAAGTGTGTGCAGTAATGTAACCAGCCAGTGCTATTTTAATATAACATCGAGGTGGGTGTACACAATTTTATAACTCAGCCCCCTGGCTTGGCAACAGCCTGTCGAATGCCGCTTGAATTTGTAAAACTGTCATTTTCATTTTTTATGTATTCCACACAAGTCTAGTGCCCAAATTGTCTGACCCAAGCGCTATATGAATTGCCGGTCATTGATCCTTCCTTTAAAATTGTACAGATATGACACTTACAAACTGTGTCACTAGGAGTTCCACAATGGAGTCTTTCATTCTGACACTAAGTGACGTAGACGTTTACTGAAGAGTAATAGTCAAGTTAAAATTAGTTTCACATTCTCTGCTATTTAGTTAAAAGAAGATATATTTTAAGTTGTCAATATATGTTTTTGTTGTTATATATAAATTTCAGGATTTGTTTTTGAACTTGGAACATACTTAGATCTCCACCTGTTGTTAACAACAATCAAGGCATATAATATATGAACATATCGCATGGTAGTATATTATACAATAATATATTATACAATAATATATTATACAATAATAAAGTCCACTCCTCCTTTAATCGAGAAGGTTTTTTATTTTATACTACTAGAAATTTCCAAATGTTGCTTCTGAAAAATTGCGATTTTACGTAAGTCTGTCCCATCGCGATATCATAAAATTGAACTTTCGTTTTTGATGTTATTGAATATTCTATTGCCGTTCCCGGTTTTGTAAACGTTCCATTATGGAAACCTATGATGAGCAGTAAAATAACTGATAATAACAATAAAAATATTGCCCAAACCCTATTTATAACCTTTGTTCACTGCAGTAACTCAATTGTGCCTAATCAGACATTCCGATCTCCAAAAGAGGTATTGTCGCGACCTGTAAATGGCTTTTTAAATGTCAAAGCTGTAATTGAAACGTTCAACAGTTTCGACGCAATGGTATTGCACTGTGAGCACAGATCCATACTTATGGATAGTGGACATTGTAGTTCTTTAACGTCTCTCTTTGAACAAACATTAGCGCCCGAGTTTCTGAGCAATGAATTAAATACAGCGAATCAGTATCCATCATTGCTAATTTTCTGACAGTTCATAATTTTCAATGTTTAAATGTCTGAAACTTACGTGCGCGAGTGTTTAATTTGATTTTTTCTACACTATACTGAGGCACTGGCAGCTCCCAGTGTTAGGTATATTTCCTATTTTACTTCACATGTATCAGCTATCCATACGCTTATAGAAATCAGCGGCCGTGTATCCCACGCGACGTTCCTAGAAATATAGACAGGCGTCCCGCTGTGTTTTCGCCCGAAGTGTCAAAAAGTCCCAAGGTAAACCACCCCGGAGGAGCGGTAACGCATTCCTGTAAGCGTTAGCTTCCAGGAAACAATGTCCTACACGTATACAGCACTAACACCTGGAGAGCTTCATCAGATTCCGTGCGATTGCGATTTTCGTATCACACAATGGATGTTTGTAGAGAATGTAATTTAAAGGGCCGACCCTTTTTATATTTCTCGGAATGGTTCAATTCTGATTTGGATCAGGGTTAGTCAATTGGGTTTAAATCGCATTGGTTTCTTTTGTCATAAATATTAATAATAATTCTTTGGTAGACTAATCTATATTAGTAAACTCTCATCCTTGAAGTGTATACTATTTCACCACTTTGTTTACACAAAAACGGTCAGCTTTGCCACAAATTTATTTCACCTTTAGATGCTGATTAATAAAGAAAAAAAATATACTGAATAAATTATATATACATAATATTTATTTTTTAAGACAATTGTATTGGTAGAAGGAAACAAGATAATTTTATTTTCGCCCGGAAAGCGTTTTAGCATACCCCCAGGATGGTGGAAACCTTGTGTTACTAGCGGGCAATAAAACACGTTCTTTCTTGTCATAGGAAAATAAGAAAATAGCTACAGGAACGCGATGGCATAGAGCTGAGACAAGCAAGAGCTACCTAGTGACATTAGTTTGGCCTAAAATAGATCATCACATTTTAACATTTACATGAATTGAATAGACCGCCATTGCTTGGTATCATTTAAACACATTAAAGCTATCATTATTTCCAACATGACTAAAATATCACGTAATGCGCATGACAGCTAACATCCTGACAGTTCACAGTGTGAAAATGTCACAGATCTGACAGTTCGAAGCATGCGCGGAAACGTTCAATGTAGTTGTTTAGCGGCGGCGTTGATGCCTCCGAGATGTTACACCATTTTTCCATAGGTATCCATATATACCTAGTCTTGCCATAAATATTGTGACAAAGATGAAAATATGTTTTTTTTTTTTATTGCAAATAACATTTATTACTTTTACATTGTGTTAGTTTAATACACAAATATAAAGTTAAAAAATTATTCGACGTGGTCTCCATTGCCTGCAATACGGTCACTTAAACGTTAAGGCCAGTTATCATATATATATTAATAGAAGCACGCACTCTTTCCAAAGCGAAATTCTTCCCTGCCAACCGTATGGAGTATTTTAGGGACATAGTGTTTACAGCTAGCTACATTCTCTAAAACTGATACTAAATCATAATCCAGCGGTTTAAAACCGAGATCAAGATGTGTTCCCACCGGCGTGGTGAAATGAAATCAAAATTAATAAAATACACATATTTTCTTTCTAAATAAAAATGAATGTGTAGAGTTCATAAATCATCTATACTAATATTATAAAGGTGGAACATTTGATTGTTCATTTATTTGTTTGCATTGAATAGGTTCCGAAGCTACTGCAGATACGATTTGAAAAATACTTTTACCATTGGAATCCTACATAGTGATGAACGTAGGTTATTTGATATCTTCTAAATCATTTTGATGATTATGAAAACTTCGATAATGTAACCAATATGTGAAAAAAAAATATCAAAATTAATCTTTATTTAGTTACTTTATTGCTGTCCTGACATACGATTTTATGTCACTTAATTTAATTTAATTTCATTTGTTGTCATTGTAACGCGTAGTGTTTATGGGGCCGAAATTAAAATCAATGGATTTTTGCCAAATTTCGTAAAATATTACCGTGCGAAGCCGGGACGAACTGCCACTATTTAATAAAAATGTCTGAAAACACACACACACACACACACACACACACACACACACACACACAC
>JAFELO010000014.1:763530-782935 GCA_017140195.1 Eumaeus atala | reverse complement strand
ATTACTTTAGAAAAATATGATATATTAAAGTATTACCGTAAATTTACAATTACTACGAACAAAGGCTTAACCGAAGTAAGAATTGCTTGCATAATCGTATTAAGTGGAATAGAGCCTTGGCGCACGATAACCCATGCATTCTGATGGGATAATGCGAGGCAAACACCCACGGCCCATTATATGCAGATAACCGGAACTCAACTCGTGTTGGGATCATCGGTCAACTCCTTTCAGAGGATCCAAATAGTGCACCAATAGAATGTTGGGTAAAATTACAAATTCAAAAACTACATTGTATTTATTGTCTACAGTTGAAGTGTTTTTTTGTCCAGACATTTGTGTTTCAAGTTCCATTCATCACGGACAATGGAAAAACTTGATCACTTAACTTTTATCGTATAATTATAAACCTGGATATTACAAGTCATCGATTGTCGATATATTTTTGCTGTGAACCTTTTTTATTGAATTAAAAGATGCTTTAAAGTTTTAACTACGGGGTAGGTCCATGTCCAGGGGTGGACGTCGTCCAGCAGATGATGATGAAAAGTTTACATCAATTCTGTTTTTTTTTAATACGTTCGTATTAGTTAGGTTGTGCAGCTGAAAAACTTGTTTGGTATAGCGTAGTAATCTCGGGCACAACTCAAATTTGCTGCTATTTGTTACTTATTGCGCTGCTAGTGATGTGATTATAAATAAGATAAATAGAAGAATTTTACATAAGGTCCACAAAGTGGAATATGGACTGGCTATGTGGAAATAAAGCGCATAGGAAGTTTGGAATCGCTTAGCTTAACAAGAAGATCTTAGAATAGATGTGTTTTATATTTTGACAAAGCAATAAAGTATACGATAGTTGTGAGCGCGGCGAGTGATAAGAGAATGCCGGCAGACGCGCGCGCACTACACATGTAGTCTAAATTTATCACAGCGTTTCCTCGGAGATGATAAAGAGTTGTTTACGTAATTTGTGTATTAATAGCGGATGAAGTTACTCATAAATTATGTTCTGTTCAAACGATGTCAAAAGGAGGACTTGGAAGTTTGTTTTATTAGCAAAAGTCAAAATATTTGTCAAATGTCTTTAAGTTCTTCGCGCTGAACAATATGTACAATAGTTAATATATGCCACGGTATAATTTCGTTCAAATAATCCACTAGCGAAATACGAATGAGTGTAATTTTATTTTTATTTAACATAATATGTTAAATAAAATTTGTGCAAACGGACAATTGGTTCCTTTCAGTGACGGCCGACGCCCTTAGACATCCGCATAATTATTGTGCAAATGCCACCAGATACATAGAAAAGATGAACCTCATCGATCGATCATTTGTGGCGGTATCATTTGAACGAGGAATTTAATTCAGTCCAATTCGCCAGTAATACGGTATGGCCATATTTAAAAAAATGTCTTATTAAATTGTTGTCAATTTGTCTTTTTTTCGCGATTTGCCTTCAGGTCAGATATTAATCGATGTAACGCATTTCGTGCTATTCTATGTTCGGACAATAGAAGCATTAGTAAAACAATATAAATCATAAGGTGCAAGCGCACGGGGAACCTGTAATATTTACATGCATCAAATACTGCATGTGCTCGTGGTTTCTCGTACTTGAAATTTATCCCGCTTTTTTTATTTTCTAGGTATATCTGTGTTACCTTTCATCTAAATATATTCAGGAAATATGTGCGTGTTACAATAACACATACCTACAGACTTTCGTGTTTATAACAGGACTAGCAGCGCCTCACGGTTTCACTCCCGTAACTCCACTCCTATTATTGGCTGTAGCACCATAGCAGCCTTTAGGGTATACCCTACTCATGAATTTATCATACATAAAAATATATTTTTCAAGTCGGACCTGTACTCGTCGATATTAGCACATTCAACAAACGGAAATACTCTTAAGCGTTATTTTATTAGTATAGAAGTGTAGAGAGATTGTTTAGTGTAAATCTAAAATTAATGGTATTGAAATGAATAAGGCATAGAATGTTTGTAAAGCCGCGGCGTGGAGGCACGTGGGAACGTGCTCTGAGAGACCCGGTCCGTTATCCGCAGGAAGCTGGCTCTTAAGTCGCCGGACGGAGCGGCGCCGGAGTGCGAAACGCCGTTTAAGACTCCCATGCCCATGTTCACAATGACGCAAAAGGGATTAGTATCCCACTCGTGGCAGAGTAAACGTCGGATATGACATGACACCCCTTTACAGAAGCCAGTGTATATATTTTTATAACTATTTTGTATTAGTAGCGGTATCGAACGTCTTTTCTAACAATACTGATGATCCGACCCTTCTTCGGAACGAATAACAGGGGAAATTATACATTAAAATCATCTTCAGGAATCACTCTATACATTGGTGAAAGACGCATGAAAATCCGTTCAGTGGATTATGAGAATATCGACCACAGACAGACAGCTTCTGGGGCTGTCGTTTTATATTTTATAATAAGATGAAGCAGAAAGTAATTAATTCAGAAATTTGTGTCTTGTAGTCTTTTTCTTGATACACTCCTTCGTACATTCCGTTCATGGATAGTCTGAATTTTCGTTGGTAGCAGCTTTAGATGTTCTCCAAGTGTCGTGACGTATCTACTAAACGTGATTTTTATAGGGTCATGTATCTAATATTATAAATGCGAAAGATTATTGAAATATGAAATTTTCACAGAGATGATGTCATTTATATATAAGGAACCTAAATCCGTCTTAGTCGAAAGAGAAAGCAAATGCGATTTTCTCTCTCTCTCTTCATTCACTTCTATCTGCGCCATGCGCATGCAAGATAGGCAAAGATAGCCTTCTCATCTTCCCTCTCTATTAACCAAGACGGACACTCGCAGTCATAGGTCATATGGCCCACCTACTGTATGGTATGTTGGGCAGATTTATACGCCCGTAAGTATAAGTTTGATCACTTTTATACATAATCATGTTTATTGCTCGTACTCACTGTTGTTAGGGAAACCTGCGTCTGCTAGTCCGGCTCGCACATGTCTGGTTTTTAATTGCAATCCTTAACATCGTCTACATGGGTATTAACATGTGAAATTTTCCATTCCTTTTTCAAGGAATTGCGCGAACGTGGGATTAGGCAATTTAGTACAGCTGGAGATTATATGGAGAAGTTGTGCAGAAAGCATAATATTTTAAAATATTATGCATTAGATTTTCACATGTTAACTTAATAAAAACACTACGCGCCACAATGCTTCACCTCATGCAACACGTAAGCGACAGTTTCATTTCGTTTTTATTTACGTACCTACATCAAATTTTTATTTCGATACACAAAGTGTATTTGAAGTCGAATGGTTCTTTTTTATAACTAAGATTGAATTTTCATTTTTTGGCGACCATTAGTTAATACGTTCATGAAAAGTATAAGAATAAGAAAGACAACTTTATACATTTATTTAATATAGTATTTTTATTGACATTAACCAACATTAAGTATTGCTTCTGCGAAGTTCTTCACTGTACGTTTTTGAACAGGCTATCTAAATAATTGCACTGGCACTATATACGCACCTGCCATATTAGTTATGTTACATGAATGGCGGGTCCGAGTGGAGGCTGCCAGCTATAGTATTGCGTACTCTCCACGTGGGCTGAGGCGGCCGGGCGCGGGGCGCGGGCGCGGAGCACATTCCGGCTGTGACGTCACGCCCACCCAACGAGACGGCCGTTCCTTTTGCCAGATTACTTCAGCTTAGATTGTCATTGTTGTGTATTGGAGATTTGTAATAAGAAACCTATCAGGATCGAAAAAGAATCTTTGTTGGCATTACTAAAATGGAATTCATAGAATTTTGTACCAGGCGTTTTGGAAGGATTCCGAGCTTTGTGGTTGAAAGACCGGGGATAAAATTAGTACAACTGAACTATATTTTTTTTTTCGGAGGGACCTACTACTGATGTGCGGCGCTTGTCCAGACTTAACAGTTCGACTGATTACGGAGGACTTTTTGTCTTCAGGTTTTAGGTAGACGATAGGGGGACAGACCCCCTCCTTTCCCGCAGATGGGATGCAAACCGGACAACTGAACTAATCACTAAACGACTCTTAAATATCTCCTCGCAGACTGCCATAAAGATGTTACATTTTCCGACTCACGTGACCAATTCTCCGCTACCATTAACAACATGCTACAGATTTTATTTGTTAGCCAAATAACATTCCTCGACTGACAAATTGTAATTTATATTATTACATATGGTGCTCTGGTGCATATTTCTCAATAAATTTATAAATGCCAAGTCGATTTATAAAGATTATTTCAACAGGTCATAATGTATATCACTTTTGTCACATTTGCTCAATTGCTTTTTTATTATGATTGAGCGTGAGGTTGAATGAGAACACGTTCTCTTGTCCTGTAGGTATGTCGTCAATTGAGCAATATCGCTACGACAATGTGTACGTATAAATTTACATTAACATCTTTATTGCTTGAACTAGATGTGTCCCGTGTTTCCAAATCTATCCAATACAAAGTTTCGTAAAAAATCCACATTGTATTTTATATTGCGAAATTTCAGATTTATCCGTTGTAATTATATATATAATACACGCAAATACGCGTGAAATAATAACAAACGTACAAAACTACAGGTTGTATATATTCAAATAATATTGATACGATGTACAGGAAAATATTGTTTCGTTTTGTAGCACAACGTAATCCACGTCAATAAATTACATACATTAATTAACATGGTGTAGTCATATCTATAAATATAATAATAAAATATAAATATAAAAAGAACTACTACCGTAGCACAGCTGCTTTGGCGTAGCGAATGTAGCTGAGTGTGAGTGCATCAGATAGACGCAAAAATTAAGATGTCGCTCAATGTCATTGTATAATGTTTCCTTTGTGCATTCTAGTGGCATTCAATATTTCGTTACTAAAATTAACTACCTGTGGTAAGCATATTCAAACACAGACGTGAGATTCTGGGTACGTGTCCCGGGTAGGACCAAAGTGTTATTGGAGTTTTGATGTATTAATTTTACGCGAATGTTTCTCATTACAATACAACTATTTTTACGGTTTTAGGTAAAAGTAATTTTATGATAAAGTTTTTTGGGGTTTTCAATTGTAGCAACAGCTCGAAGTCAGGCAGCCTGCGATGTGACCAACGGAGAACCGCCGTCGCTCTTGCGCCTGATTTCTGTCTGTCGGATTGCCTAATTTATCTCTGTTCGTGTCGGATTGCCGACCCATCGGAATAAGAGAATGAGGAAACACTTGTGCACTATATATAATATGTCTTGCGCAGTTAGGTAGTCTATAGAGACGACATTACATTTCAAAAATTTTGAAAGTACTTATTAGGGGCGACTAATCAATCGGAGTATTTTGGTCTTTACCCAAGCCCAAAGACGCTTATATAATCGATAATACTATTTTGGTACAGCTATATTATCATATTATCGCGAGTTATTTATTTTAGACACAACTTCCACCATCTATTTTTATAAATAATATTAAAGAAAACGTATGTACCGAATAGTCGTCTACTCTAGATGCAAAAATCTTTTTGGCGCGTATTAATAATAACAAGAAAGAGCAACAAGCTACATCATAATGTTTGTTCAACAAACCAACAGTCTAAACACAAAACTCACAATTTTGAAAAATATTTACATAAAATTACAAAACATTATTGATGAGTAGAGGCAAGCATATAATAACACGGGCATGTTATTATACATGATTTGATGTGAGGTTCGTGAATGCTCCCTTTTAGGCCGACCTAAGTTAAAACACCATGGCGCCACACTACCTGGCGCAGCCCACCAGCGGCCGACATTAATCACCATCTCAGAAATTACCTCAACGTTTAAAATATAAGATATTTTACTGAAATCATAATGCCGCTCTGATCGTTCCGCCGATAATAGCTACTGTCTTCTGTTGTTATTTTCTGTCTCGGTGTATCAAAACATTTTATTGATTTATATTTCTTTCTATTCTTTGGTCGTTTTCCTTTCTATTCGGATATTGATATCAACAGTCTGTTGATATAGTCTGTTGATATCAATATCCGAATTCTTAGAACACAATTCTACCTTTATGAATCAAATGAAAAAATGTTGATTCAGAAGTCACTATTTAAAAATTGTGAAGTGTTAATGATAAGAATACATTATATATATACATTATATATATATATATATGTTACAAAACTAATATATATATATATATTAGTTTTGTAACTGACCTTTTTCTATTTTATCTGGTTATGAGTAATAAAACTCTTTTGTCTATATTTTATTAGTCCGTCCAACTTTCTAGTATCTTAATGGCTCTATTATAATATTACGTTATGTATTTCACGAATACTTAACTATGTAATAATACTTTATTGTAAAAACTCATCCAGTCAGTCTATCTTTCAACGAAGATCAAGATGTGTCCTGCTTCGCATCCAGCTGGAATCGGGTTTAAAAATTCATTGCTTTAAATGTATTTCTTTTAATGTTATTAAAGTGACACATAGCAATGCTACGCTGGCGTAGCGGATTTAGTCGGTTGATATATTACGTAGCTTCAGCTGGCCTCATAGTATGTATATTTACTGCGTGCGTACATGTTATGTAGAAATTTTTTCTGGCTTCGTGGATTCATAAAACTACATTTTTAAGTTTCTTTTACAAGACTGCAACAGATGCAGGGAAGGGAAATGATTTTCGAGCGAGTAACTGTAGATATCTGATGATTGATCCGATGATTTTCATATAAAATTGTAGATATATAAACGACTTGACGAATATTAATGTGTGCATTGCCTTTAGCTTTGATTCAAGCGATACTGCCTGGCCTACTAATTACATTAATATAATTATTATATATAGATAGATATAGATATTTTAAGCAGTAGATCTTCTTTTTCAATTTATTATTAGTAATCAAAAGCCATGTACGAAAAATGTCATAATGGTTTATGCAAGAGGTTCCTAAATAATTATGTTTACCTCGAAAAAAATAAAACTACTATCAATGTTAACCGATTTAAATAAGGAGGTTCTCAATTCTATAGTATGTTGTAATAAATGTTATTTCAATTTACAGGGAAACATCGAAGGCGGTCGAACGTCCCTGTGGATACGAGCGTGGCTTCAGGAACAGCTGTTCATACTTGGCTGTTTCCTCCAAGGGGACGCTGGAAAAGTTCTATTCGTCGCCATACTCGTGCTCTCGACATTCTGCGTCGGCCTCAAGTCCGCCCAAATACACACGCGGGTTGATCAACTCTGGGTTCAAGGTATTCTAAACTATATCTAAACGATCTAAGGACTGTAAAATGTACAGTCAGCATCAAAAATTGTTTGACAGATCTAGATTTTCAATGCTGCTCACCAGTATAAAACTGCGTGTGGCTGTAGTGACTCTGTACTAACATTCCGTAATAATGAACCTACTGAATATGTAAGCGCGGTAAAACGTTAGGCTAGTATTGCGGTTTGGCTCTTTACTGTCACACAAATTTTCTCTTCCTTTTTTTTAAAAGATAATGGTTTGTTAGTTATATTGTTACTGTGTATGTATGGTATTCAAAATGTATACCTCTTCAGAAGCTTTTTGATGCTGACTGTATCTATTGTGGCGCATTATCCACACGTTGAATACAAATGCAGAGGTCTGCGTCTGATCCTCACCGCTTCCGTCTGGGAGTACGTGCCCCGCATAGTACCCCGCATAGCGCCTGCACTACATAGCGCACCGCTACATTATTAACTCTCCGCCACGACAAACATGGCAAATTGAAATTCTTCGATCACCTTTTTATAATACTCGCATCCGGCTCAATATCTCCTGCGTCGATATAAACGTATAATTGCTGCCGGTGGCTATTTAATAGCTGAAACGTGTTTGTAACAGCTAGCGCATTGTGCATGCCAATCCGTCGTTTGCATTACAAATTAATGGTAATGTACGTGATAATCGAAGTCCAATTTTGAAACTCGGGCTTAACATTGTGATATTGAATGTAACGGACGCATCCACCTGTGTGACAGGTATCATGGCCGTGCGTCAGTTAAGCGTAATGAACGCTCTATACCTTTATTTCGTATTCCAATAACTGAAAGAGAATTCTCTATATAACATTAATTAACGAATGAAAAATATAAGGTTGCGTTATGTTAGAAGAGGTAGCAATATTATTGCAGCCAAACGTCCGGTGCGACCGGGATGTATCCCTCGTTCGCAACATACCGTCGTTATCGCGGCCTCAGGAGGGAAAAGGGGCATAACATTATTCGGATGTTTAAGGATCAAAAGGTTACGATTGCTCTTTATTATATAAAAAATGTGTATTTGGAGAGACTTCCGGAAGGACCAAAACTACACAGGTATACAGCAAGTTGTCAGAATTTTCCCGTGGAGGTGGATCATAAGTCCGGCCGTCCGTTTGCTTTCTATTTTATGTTATTAAAGTGAACTGTACTGTATATGTCATACCTGATAGCATAAAATTTGGCTTACGTCAACGGTTAGTCACTGCCATTTAGCTCGCCATATAACACTACGGCCAAACAGAGGAGTATCGGTACTATTTATGGAGGAGAGTTTTACGGTTTCACAGCCGACCACCCAGCGGCCTGCGGAGCGCAGGCGCAATAAATTGCTTATAAAACGTTAGAGAGCCACAGTAAAACTGGCGTTTCGCGACTGACGCCAAAATACCGCACAAGATCTATTACTTTACTATGTTTACGTATATACAATCGTATCTCAACGGAATTTAGTTTAAAATCGCATGGTTATAAGCGTCAGTAAAACTTCTTCAAGATAAACTGTGAGTGTATTAAAATTTTATACATATGCAGCGGGTGTATTTATGTTATGCCACACAAGTTAGAGGCAAACGAACTATCTGATTACCTGATGGTGAATGACGAACGTCCGAAGATTCTCGCATCACCAAAAGACCTGAAGATGCCATTCTTTACATAACTGCAGGTTTTACTTAGCATTGTGATACGTTGGTGCAGGCAAAATACTTTAAAGAGATAGTGCCATGCTGATGCATAATTATGCTGATGTTCGTGGGCGTCGGTAGTCGTTGAAAGGCTCAGGTCGCTCGTTTGTCCCCCTATACTATAAAAAAAAACACTTGCCTCAGCTGGCCTCACGCTCTGCATATTTGTCACGTGCATTAAAGCATTGGTGTGAAACTTTTACAACCCCAACATTATTTTTTGTATTCAATGTTCAAATACACGTGGTGACACTAGCTGTGTCGAGCGGTTTCATTCGCGTAAAAAAATAGTTCTTCTCTTGGTTTTATATATCTCGATTATACTAATAGTTTTCTTGACCAAAACTAAAAGTTTTCTAAGTAAAAGATATATACGAGCTTTTAAGTGACTGAAAGGAAACGGAAGTGTATTTTCTCTAACGCCGACTCGAACTTTCATAGACAATATTAATACGCTATTTAGTTGTGAATGCGGAAGGAAGTGCATTTTATGCGGGCGTCGTTAGTTTTCGACGAAGCGGTCGTTGATTTTTTTTTGGTTAGACATTAATTATGTGCACTTTTAAGTTTTCACTTAATTAGTTAACAAAGCTATTGGGGACGTGAAGACTCCATCATAATAGGCCATTTTACAACAATTCTTAAAACGACAGATTTCTTGTTCTCAATATATTTTTTGTATCCACATTACGCAATAAAGTGAAAAAATGATAACTCAATCAACGCACACTTCTAAACAACAAAAACTGTAATTGTACCTACAAAGCTCGACTGTTATATCGGATTTCAAAAAATCTGGCCATCGTTTCGTAGAAATGTTGATGTTGAATTTTTTAATCTCAAACAATAAATAGTATGAGTAAATTCGATGTACCGAATTGCAAAAACTGCAGCTGTTGCGAAAGGAAATGAGGCAATATAATGACCACACGTTCTTTTTGGCTTATGAAAACTTTTTGTTGGGCACAAAATGTGTCATTGTAGTATTATTAATTACATCTGGCAGCATTAAGATTAATACCTACATGCCAACCAATAAATTAATCCTAATTAGAATTAAATGGCCCAATCGTTTAATTCCTTTTTTGCGTGTTCAAAAAACAGGCAGAAACTTTTAAGTTGATTGTATGACAAATAGTATTTGTACCAAATAGTATTTGTAAAAAAATATGACCAACAATTCAATTAATAATTGTTTTAGTTTCTTTTTAATGCAGAATAGTTGCAAAAAGCTTATCAGCATTTAGTTTAGTTAAAATACAGCCAATACCCATTTAAATGCCTTTAAGATCAAAAACCATTTGTCAAACGTCATTCGTAAGCTTTTTAAATTGCTACAACGATGATCATTTGCATATGATAAATAAAACTAGTTATTACACCCAGCTACTGTTCAAACAATGACACAACCATACGCCCTCACAAAAACTTATCAACAAAAACGATTGTCGAACAATACGTAGTGTCCAAAGTTACCTAACAACTTAATTAGGTGGCAGAGGCAGATCGTAAATATCCCTACGTAAAATTACGGCTAATAAAACAAAAAGTATTACACATTTATCGGCGCACAAAAAATGGGATGTTCGATTGTCCGGCTCGTTTTTGTACGAAGACGTCTTGCTGTGCCGACTGCCACGGACGCATTTGATACTTAGGCCCCCTTCAAATTGAGATGTCTTCTTTCTTTAAATGATTTTAGAATACGTTACAGCTCTTCCTGTGGTGGCTGGTCGTCTGACGACCGTATAAAATTACAATAACGTTATTTGAGGAACGATCTAACATTAGAGGGGATTCAAAGACATTTAAATTAATATTAATTGTAAATAAATATCTCGGGTACACGTCTCACAATTAAGTGTTAACATGTTTTAAAAGTAAACAATAAAACAAAATGGATGTATCGATTTATAACACAGGTAAATAATATTTTTGAGACTGTAGAATTGAGATATTGTCAGTCTTAACAAAAAAAGGGCTTGTTTTTACAACGTAATAACTTAGCATCGCTTATAGACTTTTGACAAGGATAAAATGTGAAAAGGAATATCCAATAATATCGGATAATTTCGTCGGCTAAGTAATCAGAGTCCTAGATTTATAATACTGTCAGTCGCGTCTTGTGTATTATAATAAGGCCAGCTGCTAAGGACACGGTTTGTTTATTCCGCCATCCATCTGTTATCTACGCGGGCTAATTTGCATAGAGAGGGCTGAGGGACGGAGGGCCGGACCACACGGACAACGCGGCGCGCGCGCGGGTGGCCCACATGCGCCCGCGCACGGAGCCCCCTCCCCCCTCCGCCCTCCTAGTCCGTACCTCCGAGACGTCATTCATTGCGATCAGCCGCGGCGATCGCCCGCTACCGCGCCGAGTGGAAATGTTGTCATTATCGACGCGCACGCATTTAGAATGCAATAAAACTTTGTGTGTGCCGCATTACTTTGAAAGATTTAAAAATCTTTTTATTTAAAATAATGAATCCACCGCTGTGTCTGCATCACAGAACAGATATATCTTCTCTGTTCTGTGGTCCGCATCATGCAACAATAACTACCTAGAACTTAATAAATGTTTTGCAGTCGTATTACCTAAATATTTCATTTATTACCAGGGTATTAGCTAGCTATTGGATAACAATGAGAAACTTCATATAATTTAAAGTGATTTTATTAAATTACATTTGAAATGTTAAAAGAAACGTAATGTACCTAAAGTAATTAATCAATGACATTTCTCTTTTTTTATATTTTTTTTTTCATAAAATCACTTATGATAATGCATCAATGAGTATAGGAAAAACGCTAGTCGTAAACTGCGCCCACGACTTTGGTAGGTGTTAAAATAGACGCCTTGTGCGGCCGCGCTGCGCCCTACACTACTCCACTTGCTTTATGATAATCCCTGATATACGGAGTTTCTTGGCTCTCACTACAATAACATTTTATAACTCTCCAACTTTTACAATGGCAATTTATAGTATTAGGCCATTTCAATAAAAAAAACGATAATCTAATTAGAAATACGAATATTTTATTTCCTTCGAGCTAAAACGGTGGAAAAATCTTGACAACTCAATCACGGTTTTTGCCGCGGCTGTTCTGGCGCGTTTATCTCATTTACATACAGAGCGTTCTGCGAATAATGTTATCTGTCTTAGCACTAAATTACTTCGGCTTAGGCTTAGAACTTCAAGTTAATTCTTTTCTAATTAATCGTTTGATAGTATGTATGCAACTCCTTTTTCATCGGTGTCAGAATCATTTGGCCATTATTTTCAATCATTCAGTGAAGAAATCCTATGGATTATCAATTATCAAGGATGTATCGTTTTGTTTAATAAATAAATAACTATCCAATTCGCTAAACCTTAAAATAAAACTACTTTTCATCAAATCTAACGTTCTTACGATTAAAATTTTTTTAAGTACCTTCTTATTAAGCGATTCGAATGAACTTGTCTTTTGATATAATGTTGTCTTCCAAATGACGTGTGAATGTAATCAATTTTAATACGTGATATAAATCTTACATCCACAATCTGATTCCGAGGGGATGTTGGTCCATTTTCTGACACCTCGCCAGGCTAATTCCGTGCAAAAAAATAAAAGTCTGCCGATAAATCAGTACAGTGATGTTAATTGGAACGAATCTCTGTGACGTCCCGTGACACTCCGCCCCGGCTGGAACACTTAAATTATCCATTACGGTTTATCATCTAAGATAATTTGTTAGCTGTAGACGTCTACTTAAAATAGTTTTAACTGTATATACTAGAAACAATTTTCACGTTTAAGATCACTATGGTTTAAACATCGATCTCTCCAAAAATAATCTACACTAATAAAAATGATAACACTCTAATTCTCCATAGAACTGAATTTTTTATGGGAAATATTGTTTAGCATAGCCGGAATTCTCATATTCAGCTTTGAGCGATCGCTACAGAATATTTACTCTCGCGAAGCCCTGATTATTTTTATGTTTGATTGAATACTTCCCGAATATTGGATTATTTGATTTGTTACGAATAGTCATTTACATTTATAGTGATAAATAGTGCTGCATTCGAGCCAATTATACTGGCGACCGGGGAGACACCTCTAGATCTCATGACATCACAAGTTTCAGGTGGCTTGTAAGTAGCCGGCGACCCATTGCAAGAGGACAGGACGGCAACGCACCTGCACGATAATAATTATGTCTATGGGCGTCGGTAGTTGTTAAAAGTTTGCCTCTTGTACTATAAAAAAATATAATGAAACTACCTAAAGACGGAAGTTAAAAAATCAGTAGGATCGTATTGAAATGTTCGACTGACAATGATAAACTCTTACAGCACACTTTACAGTTCATTGCAACATGTCAGCGGCCTCGTTATTTATTCTCCAGCCTCTGGGTACCGCTGACACTTACTAATGTCGCCACTACACAAAAAGTTCCTTGGACGAACATACCGCCCGCCCCTCTTCACAAATATGTTGACACTCTTAATAAGATGCCATAGTTTCGGCTATAATTAGAAAGCCCCTTTTTACGTAACGGATTAATAATTCTCAGAAGGGGAGTGCTGTGAATAGAGATACAATCTGTAAACTGAACACACGTCGTCATAAGGATTAGAATGAATAACGCCCAGAGCTCGGCCGCTTGTGTCGTATGATTGTGGATGGTCCAAAGAGCTTGGTGCGAGTGACTGAAGAGTTTCTTTCTGTTCATTCACTGTTCATTCAAAGAATAGGTGTGTAGGTCTAATAAGTCTAGTAATGTTTTAATTGCGGATTCATTCTGCTACAAAGCTAATTAACATTTAGTTGTTCCGTCGTTGTAATGAAATGACATTGATTACATTCTAAATATAATTATGAAAATTATTCTTTGCACGTCAGCAAATTAGTCTACCACCGGTTAAACCATGAGTAGGGTCCGCGAAACAAACTCAACGGGCTGTTGTCAATTATTTAAATAAACATATATATAAAACAAACATTACATACTTTCAGCAATATGTTAATTAGTTACTATAAAAATTGCACACAAATAGCCCGGGAAGAGGGTCTCCAAAAGTGTGATATAGGGAGGCCCACCCCCTAAGAGGGTCTCCAAAAGTGTGGTATAGGGAGGCCCCCTAAAGGCTCGCCTACACTCGTATATCGCTTAGGATAGTAGTAGTAACTTGTGTGTCAACTGACTCATAAGTTATCTACGTTATAAATGCACACATTTAAAATAAATAAAATATATCCAAAGAATCACAATTCTTTGGGTATATTTTATTCCCCCATGTCGTCTTACTACTTAAGTAATCAATACCTTCTCAATAGTTTAAGCGTTAGTGGCAAACTAATGGAACTATTTTAATAGAAATTGCTATTGCTATGGATAGTTATGTTAAGAATTTATATTATATTTTTAACAATTAATAATATATCGCATTCATTCGCTGCAACTGTAACATTGAAGTAGGTAATGATAAATATCGTTGTTAATAAAATAAACACATAACGGGACTACCGACAGGTATGAAATGATAAGTTGTACAGCTGTATTACACCCGATTTATTTAATGCACCATTCAGACGATACGCCGAAATGGAGCCAATTTAATTTTAATTTAATCGTATTCTTTAAACACGTATCCTCCCAAAAGGTATTTCAAACACACGTTTACGTTTCACTTGGACCACCCGCGATTACATTTATCAGTTCCTCGTACATCGAACGATCAGAATGAGTTTTGCGAGGTTGTCGCGATACATTTCCATGATTACGCTTTACATCACTTTTGTTTTCTGTTTTGTTGCCGGATTTCGTAATAAATATTCGCATTTAAAGCATATTAGTGTTTTTTTTTGTAATACAAATTATTTAGTTAGCACTAAAACTAAATTACATTATTATGCCAATGCTTTAATCTTCTTCGATCCCGAATAAGATCGACCCGATTAAATGTTACGACCGGCTGGCTCACTTGCTGACGTAGTCCACGGGTTTCGCCAGCAGCCGCGGGTTCGAATCCCACCTAGGCTATGGTTATATATGTATTATATGTATTTAAATAATAAAAATCTTATCGTTTACATAAAATTTCTTAAATTTATAAAAATATTAAATATATAACACACAACACAAGTCCTTACGGTACTTAGTACATGACTAGGCTAACGCAGTGTGATAAGATATTATTATTATTAGTACATGACGGAAATTTCTGATAGAATTATGTGAGAGAGATGGAAAATATACGATAACGGTCTTATAATAATGAGCTTTTCTATTACAGAGGGTGGGAGATTGGAGGCGGAACTGAAATACACTGCTCAAGCGCTAGGCGAAGCGGATTCCTCAACTCACCAGCTCATCATACAAACTGCTAAAGATCCGGACGTCTCTTTATTACATGCCAGTGCGTTGTTGGAACATCTGAAGGTAAGCCTGAATTAAATTTAAAATTGGAATGATCTTTATGAGTTAATAACATTTTAAAGTTAAAGCAAATCAGGAAAATAATTTATGCATTTCATTTTTAATTCATTAACACATTTTCAAATATTTGCATTCAAAACATTCAGGTCCAACGACCTGAATCCAAAAGGCCAGAAATGATATTCGTAAGCGAATTGACTTGACACATGTACTAGTATAAGGTTCATTTTGAAATATGAAATAACATGTCATGAATTGTAAAAATAAATTATAAAAATTACTATAACGTCTAGTGATAGTTAAATTTTACATGTTATCTTAAAGTGATTAAATTATTTTAAAATTACATTAAAATAATCTCAAAGCTTCATAATTAGAGTTTGATTATTTTAGTTTTTGTGTTTGTATCCAGGATCGACAGGGCGAAATAAATATTCGTAGTATTTTTTTAAAATAATCCACGGTTAAATATGGATATACTATTAAAGCGTGTATTATTTTATTTATTTTTTCATTGTATAAATTGATAAACCACAATTTTTTAGTTTTTTTGTTTAAGTTTGCGTCTATTTACGCAGGTAGTGCACGCGGCGACCCGGGTGACCGTCCACATGTACGAGATCGAGTGGCGGCTGAAGGACCTCTGCTACAGCCCCAGCGTGCCCGACCTGGAGGGCTACCACCACATCGAGTCCATCATCGACAACGTCATCCCCTGCGCCATCATCACGCCGCTCGACTGCTTCTGGGAGGGTTCCAAACTACTAGGCCCCGATTATCCCATTTTGGTACCGTAAGTATCTCCACTTTTGTTATCAAACACTTATTACACAGCACCTGCGATACTCAATGTGTTTGAGGGTGTCCATTGGTGTTGGAAGTCACATATCTGGGTACCTTATTTTTTATTTACCTAAAATGAAAATCTTATTTCTTAAATATTTTGTTCCCAATTTATCAATGTATTTTATTTATTAATTCATAAAGGCTATTATTTTTTTAATCATTGCGTGCGTACAAATTTAGTGACAATTTTAATTTTTTAGCTAGTGTTCAAAAAAAAAAAATCTCATCAGATGATATGAAAGTATGTTAAGAACGTCAAAGATATTTTTAACTGCGATTTTTGATTAATAACTATTTTTTAGACACCTCCAACAAAGGCTACAATGGACCAACTTGAACCCGCTAGAAGTGATCGAGGAGGCGAAGAAGTTGAAGTTCCAGTTTCCGCTGGGCACCATGGAGGCGTACATGAAGAGGGCCGGCATCACCTCCGCCTACACCAGGAAGCCGTGCCTCGACCCCGCCGACCCGCACTGCCCTCTCACCGCGCCCAACAAGAAGACTGGACACGTAAGTAACGTGTAGGCAATCATACCAAATGTGAGTCAAACGAGAAATTTGAGCTTTTTGACGACTGCCGACACCCATGAACATCCACATTATTGTCATACAGATGCGTTGTCCTCCTTTACTCCTATTCTCCAATGGGCCACCGGCTACTCACAAACAGCATTGCTGTTACTTCAAGCTGGTGTCATGTGAACTTGAGATACCTTCACGGTCGTGTTGACCAAATTGAGCTGCACTACCTGTTAAAGTTAATTATGAAAATGTTGGAAAATACACATACAGAATATTGTAGGACAATAGTATCGTGTTGCACACTAAACTTGAGTGATGGTTATAGGCCGTGGCAGTATAGCATCCGTGGCAGCACTACCAGAGTGCAGCCATTCCTTGTTTCGAGCGGTTTGTTAGGGCTTGGTTAGGCTAAGGACGTGGGGTGAAGGAGGACAAGCAATTCCTGTGTATATCTCTGAGCATCCGTAGAATGCCAATTAGCTAGTATAAATCTGATTATATTAACATTAAGAAAGAAAAGTTCTCGAGTGGCAGCTCTGGAACTAGAAGTGATTGTCTCTTCGTTGGACTGGCGACTTGGTTAGGGTCGCGGGGAGCCGCTGGGTACAAGTGGTTCGTGATGTGACGCGCTCTTTGGGAACGGCTTCAGTTTTTCGGTGCGGCAGTGGACGTCGTATGTCCGAAGATGATAATGTGCGACCGTTCACTCGGAACAAAACAACAAAACACGCGTAAAAATTATTAACTAAAATCATGCATTCGCGAAAAGAATCGATTTTACGTTCCGGTGTTACAAATTGTGCAACAGGCTCTATAAATCTTCGAAATATTTCACCCGCATATCGTCTGCGGTAAATCTGAACTTTTTTAAAATTTTGATTGTATACCACACCTCGGCTTGAAAAGGGCTTAACCGCATCGACAGACCTTGGACACGGGCCGTCCGAGTCATCGTAGAAATGATCGCGTGATTTCGTTAAAAGTTTCATGGTAGCTTTATGGGTAAAGGAGCAGTCGGAGAGTTTCGATGACTAGCGACACGTCTAATGGGTTACCGGAAATTACCGCTCATAGCGGTAATTTCCTCCTCCTCGCCTGTCGTACCGTATTCGGCTGCAATGCAGTAAAGCACACACAGCACATACCTATCACGTAATTAACATTATACATTATTTGAAGGCTACGTAAAAAATCTCAATACGTTTCAAATCTACTGCAAAACTGACAGGAGCGGCAAAATAAACACAGGTCTGCCTTTGTTAAATCATTGTTAAAAAGATATAATTTGTTACAACTGCGCAACAATTTAACAAATTCTTAGTATTTACAAATATTTCAATGTCAGTAAACCCTCAATTTTTACCTACACTACAAATTGACTGGATCACAAACAATATAGTTTTTAAAACAGTAAATGCCCGTGTAACATACGATCATAATTTGAAACGCGATAACGCCGAGATACCGTCCTCTCGCGTATCGTAAAGCAAGCCAACATAAAATACCTTAATGAAGATCTCAAATACTTTCCATGACAATGAAATATTTTTCGACCGCGCCATGAAAGCGACCGCTGCCGGGCATATGTCACTGCTACCTGCGCCGACCCCCACGACGTTTAAAAATAAAATAAAAACCTTAATGTCTCATTTTTATAAATTTTAAGGTACCATATAAAGTAATACAGCACCTTTTTGTTTGGCGATTCTAGTTAAGATTTACAATGACCTGATTTTAGAAAATGGAGACGTTGGGTGCGTTTTTGTGCGTAGGGTTACCACCCACACGTTCGAGCGTACGCGCCACGGACTGCGCAGAACGCATTGTTATTTGTTCCGCGCTGCGCAGTCGGACCGCTATATTATACGGGTGCATTATTGTATACGCCTCAATGGATCTCGTTTGCGGCACTGTTCGTCACAATGACACTATTATATCAAAAATGTTCACGCAAACAAATATGTTTCTACGTAATCGTCAATTTTACTACTCTTTACTCACCGAATGCGAATTAGTAGAATGTTTACTTAGGTCCCTGTTGACTGCAATTACGAATACAATAAAAGTAGAGTCCATATTTGATGTTTTACTCAAAACTGATCAGGTTTGAGTAATTAATTTACAGTTTTTTAATGTACCTACATAAAGATAAACGAATCCGAAACTACAACTGATACATAAAAAGTGTTTATCATTTCAGCTTTAAAATTACAGAAGATTAAAGAGTGAAACACGCTATTAAATATTTTATGTCTTGATGCATATAACATTTGACTGATTTTTTGTGATGAAATAAAGTCATATTATTGGATTGCATTAGGATGGATTAGTTACGATAAATTTAATGATCTCTTCTCAGGTGTATGTTATTTCTAACCGTTCTTATTATTAAAAATAATAAAACCTTGTAAATAATTGTTTAATGGCAGCGGAAGTAAAGCACAGTGGCAGTCCGGGAGTGCCGTAAGAATTGTTAACTTATACAAATTAACGCGCCTCACGAAGTTTACACTTAAAGAAATGTATAAATCATCTATAGGTTGTGTATGTATATGTATATACATATATATATATATATACACATATATCTATATCTAT
>JAFELO010000014.1:737682-763480 GCA_017140195.1 Eumaeus atala | reverse complement strand
TTGTTTAGCCTTCTTTCCCCGCCCCCCAATGGCCCACTCATTTGCCAACGGGGTTTAGGTTAACGGTTAGTATGTACAATATATCAGTGTGTCTTCGTTGTATATTAAATTCCCACTAGTGCTGCAACAGTGTAATTCATAAATAAAAAATCCTGTACTAAAGTAGCAACTGGTAGGTTCCAGACGTAGCGGCAGAGCTGTCCCACGGCTGCTACGGTTTCGCGGCGGCGTACATGCACTGGCCGGAGCAGCTGATAGTGGGCGGGGCGACACGAAACTCCACGTCCGCTCTGCGTAGCGCGCGCGCCCTGCAGACGGTGGTGCAGCTGATGGGCGAGCGAGAGATGTACGAGTACTGGGCGGACCACTATAAAGTGCATCAGATCGGTTGGAATCAAGAGAAGGCGGCAGCGGTCTTGGACGCGTGGCAGAGGAAGTTTGCAGCGGTAAGTCAACTCACAAAAAGAATAGCTAATCTATATTTGTGTGATAATGATGGAAAAGTTATATTAGTGAGTTGTGCCACTACACTTAGTTAAGCAAACTGTGGTTAGCTTCTTTTTTTGAATAGAATAGAACTCCTCGTTCGTGCCGGCTCAATTCCGTTACATAGGAGGATGTAGTGTCATGCATTATACATGGCACTACCTTCCCTGAAAACCTTTTCATCTAATATTCACGAAAATACGTAAAAAATGACATAAATAGATAATTAAATCATCGTCAAAATTAGCGTTTATTTGGAGCTTTTTCAAATAGAGTAAGTGAAATATTTGTGTTATATACAGGAAGTTCGCAAGATGACAACATCGGGTTCCGTGTCGCAGGCCTACAGCTTTTTCCCGTTCTCCACGTCCACGCTCAACGACATCCTCGGCAAGTTCTCCGAGGTGTCGCTCAAGAACATCGTCCTCGGCTACATGTTAATGGTGAATACACGTTTAACTTTATGTAAAGACACTGGTTTTATAATTGAAAATTATATTTTTATGAAAGAATTCAATTTTATTATTTTTGTCATACTCCTTTTGGTGCGTTAGGGAAAAATGCTAGGAGGAAATTTTTACAATGTTTCGGGCACACCTTCACAAAAAACCGACACTCCGAAGTTACCTATAGTCAACACTTAGGCTTCTCTCTTGTTACGCCGCGGAAATATAACTTCTGAGGCGTGTTAGCACATACACACTATATAAGTTGTTTTTCTTATTTTATTTAAATATAATAGGGTTGTTTAGTGCTGTTTTAACAAATGATTTATTTTTTCGGTATTTTTTTTTTACCCTTTCAGTTAATTTTTTTAGTCATTTATCGGTCAGTTATGTTTTTCAATTTTTTTCTCTCTCATTATTTTGCTTGATTTTTATTTGTTTTTATGTAATTATTTTCAGTTAATTTATGTTGCGATCACGTTAGTTCAGTGGAAGGACCCGATTCGATCTCAGGCTGGGGTCGGCATCGCCGGCGTGCTGCTGCTCTCTATCACCATCGCCGCCGGCTTAGGATTTTGTGCTTTATTAGGTTCGTTTTGTGTTTAATTAATTTTATTGGAGTGTATGTGTAGAATCATGTTCGTTGTTAATGAGTGTACTCTAGTCTTTTAAAATATTTTGCTCGGATAAAATATAACCTCTGCTAGTTGCTTTTTCGCCGTCCGTTTGATATTGTAATAAAGCATCAACGTCCCAACAGTATACTCACAACAAATGCTAACTGAAGTCTGCATCCTCCTTAGACCTTGCTTTCACATACACTCATCATTAAACACTACTGGGTCTTGCAATTCGTCTAAAAAAGATAGAAGTCGATACTAGTTTCTTTATTATTTTCATAAATACCTTGCGTAAACGTTTCACTAACATGTCTTTATACGCTTTCAGGTATTCCATTCAATGCATCTAGTACACAAATAGTACCGTTTCTGGCCTTGGGGCTGGGGGTTCAAGACATGTTCCTCCTGACGCACACGTACGTGGAGCAGGCGGGGGACGTGCCGCGGGAGGAGCGCACCGGTCTCGTGCTGAAGAAGAGCGGCCTGAGCGTTCTGCTGGCGTCCTTGTGTAACGTGATGGCGTTCCTGGCAGCCGCGCTCTTGCCCATCCCAGCGTTCCGAGTGTTCTGTCTTCAGGTCGGTTCTTGGTCTTACGTGAAGTGGATGGAACAAATTACTTGAAAATAGGTTCTTTTTCTTGGTATATATGAATTGGAATCTTTTTACGACTACCGACACCCATCTCCCCCCTCCCCAATACGCCACTGGCTACTCTGAAACCGCACGAAACGCGACTCCGAAGATGTCACTTTACAACGGTTTCAAGTGAGCGAGAGGTACCTCCCCTGTCGTGCTGGCCCAACATCAGCAACTATTTTTAGTTTGCAATTCGGTTTCGCATTGCAATTAGGTCTTCTTGCAGTTCATTAAAACGAAAAGTGGCGATTGAAATTAAGGGATTACTAAAACTGCAATAACTTTGAAATTCCTCATCGATATTTATATTGAAAAAGACTGAAATGAAATTATTTTTATTAAAAATGGAACTATAACAAATTGTTTTTCAACATCAGCAATAAAATTTTTCATTATCGTCATCATTTATAACGGCAAGTATGTAATTAAAACAATATATAAATAATATTAACTTGCAGGCGGCCATCTTGTTGGTGTTTAACCTGGGCTCCATGCTGCTGGTGTTCCCCGCCATGATCTCGCTGGACCTGCGGCGGCGTTCGGCGGCGCGCGCCGACCTGCTGTGCTGCCTCATGCCGGAGAGTCCGCTGCCGAGGAAACGGTTCCCGGAGCGGAACAGGGCCAGAGCTGGGAAGAATGATAAGGTAATAATAATACTATGAAGATTGCCTTTAATTTTTTGGAACTTCTCCAGTATATTATATAAATTACGACCGACTGGTGCAGTATAAGCGTGTATGCCGAGTGCGATGCGCAAGATGTCGAGGGTTCGAATCCTGCGTAGGTTATCAAAACGAATTTTATGGATTTATATAATAAGAAATGTAGCCGTTGTCTAGTACCTGTAACACAGGTCCTTATCTAGCACAGACTATTATTTATCATCATCATCATTATCAGCCCCTATCGGTCCACTGCTGGACATCGGCCTCTTTCAATGAACGCAAAGACGACCGATCTCCTGCTAATCGCATCCATCCCGGACCAGCTACCACACGGAGATCGTCTTCCCACCTGGTGAACGGTCAACCAAAACTTCGTTTTCCGAAATATTCCGTGTCAATTACAATCAGTCAATACCTGAAGCTAATGTCACGTGTTTGTTCTTTCAGAACAGAGCGGATACGACACGCCAGCCCCTGGACCCCGACGTGTCGGCCGAGGAGCCGAAGTCGTGCTGCCTGAGCGTGTCCATCACCAAGTGGGCCAACGACCACTACGCGCCCTTCATAATGAGACCGGCTGTTAAGGTACCAATGTAAACATAATGTAAACAATAACAATACACTTACATATTGTGAACAAAGTAATAACAACACCTCTTCACGATCACATCTCCCTAATGGGGTAGGCAGAGCGAAAGTAACCAAACAAAACAATCATTTTTCTTATAATTCTTTTTCTTTAAATTTTTTTTTAATATCTTTATTTAAAGACATAAAAGTTACATACATAAGGCATAACGCATACATCATAAAGATTACGTCAGAACAAGTCCTCATAATTTATATTCTATCAACATTTAACATAAATTATATAAATATCTTTCTTATTTTAGGTGACATCTATGTTGGCTCTCATCGCTGTCATCCTGGCTAGTGTATGGGGCGCGACCAAAGTGAAGGACGGCCTCGACCTCACCGACATAGTCCCTGAGAACACGGACGAGCACGAGTTCCTGTCCCGCCAGGAGAAGTACTTCGGCTTCTACAACATGTACGCTGTGACCCAAGGCGACTTCGAGTACCCCACGAATCAGAAGCTACTCTACGAGTACCACGACCAGTTCGTGCGGATACCCAACATCATCAAAAACGACAACGGAGGACTCACCAAATTCTGGCTCAGTCTGTTCCGCGACTGGCTGCTAGATTTACAAATCGCTTTCGACAAGGAAGTCGCGAGTGGCTGTATAACACAAGAATATTGGTGCAAGAACGCCAGCGATGAGGGAATATTGGCGTATAAACTCATGGTACAAACGGGACATGTCGACAACCCTATAGACAAGTCGCTGATAACCGCGGGACATAGACTAGTCGATGCCGATGGAATTATAAACCCCAAGGCGTTTTACAACTACTTATCCGCTTGGGCGACGAACGACGCGTTGGCTTACGGCGCTTCCCAGGGGAACCTCAAACCGCAGCCTCAAAGATGGATCCATTCGCCGGAAGACGTGCACCTAGAGATTAAGAAGTCATCCCCGCTGATATACACGCAACTGCCGTTTTATCTCTCCGGGTTAAGCGACACGGACAGTATAAAGAGCCTTATCATGTCAGTAAGAGAGCTGTGCCTCAAGTATGAGGCGAAGGGCCTGCCGAACTTTCCCTCGGGGATTCCCTTCCTGTTCTGGGAGCAGTACCTGTACCTGCGGACGTCGCTGCTGATGGCGTTGGCGTGTGCCCTGGCGGCCATATTTATTGTAAGTCCCAGTTGCTACATTTTTTTTAATCAACATATTTAAAGGTACTGGTCGCTACAATCTTTTTTAACAATATTTTATTAGCAAAAGTGATTTTTTCTACAAAACTATTTGTTACTACCGTACAGCATCAGTGCAAGCTGCACTGATGCTGTACTTTTTTTCTTTACGTTCACCTTATTATGTGCACGTGTAGGCGGTGATGGTGGTGGTCCTGAGCGCGTGGGCGGCGCTGTTGGTGACCCTCTCGCTGGCGACGCTGGTGCTGCAGCTGCTGGGCGCCATGGCACTGCTCGGCATCAAGCTGTCCGCTATGCCCGCCGTGCTGCTCGTGCTGGCTGTGGGCCGAGGAGTGCACTTCACGCTGCATCTGTGCCTGGTGAGTAGCCTCCAGATACCAATTTCTTGAAATTTCGTACCAATCAAGTGTTCATTGTGTGTAGTTTTATAAAATTACGAAACAAGCGAAACTTTTATGTTATGTTTTTTGTAATTAAATTTAAAGACATGTACAAATATGCAGACAGTAGGCCAGACAGCTGGGAACAACAATGCTAAATCTCGTTTAAAAGAAGAAGTATCAGTAGATAGAGTAAAAATCGGCGACGGAAAAAACTTGCAACAGGTAATGCCATGCTACTACTTAATTGAGCCGGGGCGATCGGAGAGATATCTTGCTCTTATGTGACACCGCTACAAAGTGACAGCCATGCTGTCTGGTTCCGTGCGGCTTATGTGTTTCCATTGGCCCATTTCAGCCGAGGAGGGGAGCAGGGCAAAACGTCTGCATTTCAATTATATGGATATGTATGCCTTTGTATATGGATATGTACAAAGCTTTGTAAAACGGCATACTTAATCTATTATAGGCGTTCGTGACAGCGGTGGGTTGCGCTCGGCGGCGCGCGTGCGTGGCGCTGCGTGCGACCGCGGCGCCGGTACTGCAGGGCGCGCTGGCGGGCGCGCTCGCCGCCGCGCTGCTGGCCGCCTCCGACTTCGGCTTCGTGGCACGCCTGTTCCGCGAGCTACTGCTGTCGCTGGTGCTGTGCGGCCTGGTGGACGGACTGCTGTTCTTCCCCATCCTTCTCTCAATACTGGGGCCCGCTGCAGAGGTAAATACGTTATTATATAAACAGGACCTTTATGTTTTAGTATATTTGGCGTAACCATAAGGGATAATCATCACCATCATCAGCCGGACGACGTTCACTGCTTGTCTCCCCATGGAGCTCCATAGGCCATAGTCACGAGCCACTGACCCATGACAGGTGCTCATAGTATATTAATAGAAAAAATAACAAAGTTCAGGTCACTCTGCTTTAGCAATATCTACATAACAATCAGTAGGTAATGTGTAACATGTTTTCGGTGTCTTTTACTCTACAATCCTTAACTGCAGCTATTTATTTTACACTTGTTTAACAACAAACATTCATTTTTTTCGTATTGCACATATGAAGTACACAAATAAGAACAGACTCGAAAGTCTCCAACTGCACGTTGGCCCCCTTAAGCTATAATTTCAAATTCTGAAAAGTAATTGAGATATCCTAAAATCACAGGGAATGTTAAAATGTAATGTTTCCTTCAGGTACGACCTTTAGAACATCCCGACCGGCTATCGACACCCTCACCGAAATGCTCGCCGAAGCACCAGCGGAAGTCCATGAGCAGCGCCGACAAGTCTCGCACCAAGTCCGCGCCTCGCGCCAGCGCGCCATCCCTCACCACCATCACCGAGGAGCCGTCGAGCTGGCACAGCTCCGCGCACTCCGTGCAGTCCTCGCTGCAGTCCATCGTGGTGCAGCCCGAGGTGGTGGTGGAGACGACCACGTACAATGGCAGCGATTCTGCGTCCGGACGCTCAACACCTACGTCCAAGACCACGCACAACGGTCCTATAACCACTACTAAGGTGAGTTAGTGTTTCCCATCCTGTAAGCGATATCTTTTGTATGATTGCACTGGTATTTGCTAACTGTATGTGTACTGTCAGTACACATTATTAACAAGAGTACGTCACATGTTATATAATATTTATTGTTGCATATTATAATTAAAAAAAAACCTTTTCACGTTCAGAGTAGTTAACTAACGTGCCGGGTTATGGATTCTTCAATGGCTAGAAATATTTAAATTATAAAATCTAATAGACTTATAAAATATTTTACGTAAATTTATTCGTCCCACAGGTTACTGCGACAGCAAATATCAAAGTGGAAGTAGTAACGCCAAGCGACAGAAAATCCCGACGCTACCACTACTACGACAGGCGGAGAGACCGCGATGATGACCGCGAGCGAGAGAGAGATCGAGATCGGGATCGGGAGAGAGACAGAGACAGGGACCGGGAGAGAGATAGAGATAGGGAGAGATCGCGGGAGCGAGACCGAAGAGACCGATATAGAGAAGAGAGGGAGCATCGCGCCTCGCCGAGAGAGAACGGACGCGACTCCGGACATGAAAGCGATTCCTCGAGACATTAACAAAGGTAGTCGAAATTCAGATAAATACTCCAACTTGTAACAAAAATTGTGTCACACCGCCACTGAGATATTAATTCGTACTATACTACAGTATTAATGGATTGTAATATTTTAATTATGTGGTGCGCAGTGCAGGACTTTTGACCACACTCGAACAGTACTGATCCTGTAACACGTTCTAAGGGAATGTTATTATGACGTTGCGAACTCTTAAGTAAATTGCGTTGTTTTAGAGACATAACATCTAAATGATATAATGCGAAGTTTCTGCAAAAAGGTGTCCCTTTTACTTTGATTCGAGTATTAGCAGTAACAAATTTATACATACATCTATATATTTCAATGGTAACACCATATAAAAAGGCAGCTTTAAAAAAAACAGCAAAAATATTTTTATAAGTTTTAAGTTTGAATGTTTTTTTAATATTTTTGATATACCTGCCAGTATGTGCCTTGCGTGGTCAGTATAAATTTGTAACATTGATGATTGTCATAATTTTAAGAGCTGAACAATAGGAGATGGCGTCGTAGATCCGTCTCCAACATCAAATGTATGTGTTCCTAAAAGACATGAAATTCTCATTACCATTAAATAAATATTACAATTGTAGAGACTGCGATCGACTTTTTATTTATTAGCGACTGACGACCGCCGCTGAGCGAGCGCTCAGATTTCCTGTACAAATTAATTAGGTTGTATATTCGATAAGGCATTTATTTATGAGATTACTTAGATTATATTATTATGTTATATACATGTGTTGTGACCGCGTCAGTACGCTTACAACAAGACTGCATTTAGTGAACAATCGAATCTAATTTTTATAACAATAACGGCGCACAGATAAACGAATGAAATGTATGATGAAAGAATGGTAGAACGAATGAAAGATTATAAAGCTGTTTCAATATAGTTGAACGACTCGTTAAAATAATAGCCGTGTATTTTGATATTTTTTTCCAAAAGATCTGTGAAAGGAATCTGCAATGTCTTTGACATTTGTTATTATAATTGTTAATTATAAATATTCCACTGTAATTTCACTCAAATACAAAAATTATGATAAAAAATAATGTTGATATACTTAGGTTATATTGTGTCTTCGTTTTAGTTTAGTTTATTTTGACAAAAAAAAAATCTAATTCTGTGTGGTTGTGTGCGTCGTTCATCAAACTAAATATGTTAGCTAGGTAAGTCTAGCCCTTTGTTTTGTCCTCAGTAGAATGAGTAGTTTTGTGACATGTGCAGAGTACTTATTAGTTTATATTAATTTATAACTATGTAACTTATCGTTATTAAAACGTTATATTGTAAATATAGAACAACCTACTTCTGATTAAGGCTAACGCACAAATAGGTAACAAGCGCGCACGGTACATTCGGATGTGTATTTTCTAATCTTTAAATGCGTTGCTAATGAATAATTATATTTTGACATATTGTCGATAAACTGTATGTAGAGGGCGCGCAGTGTATCGGGCGGTGTGAAGTTAGCTCCATTATGGAACATGTACAGTGTTTTCGACTGTTTCACCCTTCAAGTTGCATAACTTGGTTACATGTTGCTAGATTCAGCGTACAAAAGATAAAATTACCAATTTTGTAATAATAATATTTTATCAATAGTAACTTTGAGTGAGACTCCAATTTTTGTGAACGCAGATCAGAGTTTAAAAAATCATCTGAAAGAAGGAAATATATAACCAAAAGTTAAACTAACTTCACACTACTTATATTCACGCGACATAAGTAATGATGCGTTTGAACAACAACAACACGTATGTGAGCCGTAATTTTATCATGTTTGCGTGATTTTTTACTCATTTTCCTATTAAATATTTATATTAGCGTATTTAATATTTTGTAATTGAAACACAATTTTTTTAAAATAATCTGTTGATTGTCGTTTTCGCAGTGACGCATGTATTACTTATTTATTTGTAAACATGAATTATTTGTAATTAAAAAAGAAGCGCTTGTAAAATTATACATTAGCAGTCTACTATAATAATGAAATTAAATATTTAATGTACAGACATTCTGTTTATTTATTTGTTACTCTTATATTTATGATTTTGCTTTTGACTGGGTCCCAAGCAGAGGGGACAATCCACTATGCAACGGAATTGGGCTGGCACGACCGAGAAAGTAACTCCCGCTCACTTGATACCGACGTAAGTGACAGCGTCGCTCTCGTGTGGTTTGTGAGTAGCCGGTGGCCCTTTTGCGGGGGAGGTGGAATGATAGGAGGACAACACACCTGCGTAACAATCATGCGAATGTTCATGTGCGTCGGTAGTCGTGAAAGGGCACCGATTGCTCGTTTGTCCCCTTATGTTATAAAAAGAATATGACTTGTCTTTTGACCAGGAACACCATGTTTGATAAACAATGGTAGTATTAAATAGTTTTAAATATATACCGTCATTATGTAAACGGGTATGTCAACTGCCTCGTGTCGCGGAGGGCGAGGGACGGACACAAAGAAATCAACAAAGGGGCGTTTCACTATGACTTCATAACAAGCAGGTCAATCGATAGTTAATATATTGTGCCCTTGGTCAATGAGCTTTGGGAAATAAATTCGGAACCTCTTCTATATTTCACTTTTTTACGCCTGGCTAACTCGGAGCTCGGTTCCCTGCCTCCATTGGAGGATTGGCATAAAGTTTTTTTTTATAGCACTGGGGGACAAACGAGCAGTCGGAGCTTTTTGACAACCACCGGCGCTCATAGACATCCGCATTGTTGTGATGCAGATGTGGTGCCCTCCCTGTCTCCTCAACTCCAATGGGCGCATATCTCTCACTTTTTGGTGCGTGTCCATGTGAGCGAGAGGTACCTCCCCGGCCAAAAAAGATCAGTTCTGCTGTAAGGCAGCAAGACGGCCCCGTAATGGCCTTAAGTGAGGCCCAGCAAGAGGTAGTGCCATGCTGCCCAGGAGGAGGTTGTACCATGCATAGTGCATGATACTACATCCTCCTATACAACGGAATTGGGCCGGCACGACCGGGGAGGTACCTCTCGCTCACTTGATACCGCCGTATAGTGACATATTTTGTGTCGCATTTCGTGTGGTTTGCGAGTAGTCGGTAGCCCATTTTGCACAAGGCGAGCAACGCATCGGCATAGCAATTGTGTGGATGTTCATGAGCGTCGGTAGTCGTACAAAGGCTCCGATTGCTGGTTTGCCCCCCTTTTCAATAAAAAATAAGTGTGCGGTTGGTGGCCTGTCCCCATTGGACCAACGTTGGAGGGGATGATATAGGCGGAGGAGGTCGGTCCTTTATGACGCCCGTCGCCGAGCCTGTAGCTGACCGATCCGGGGCACCTCGAAGGCATCCGCAAGTGTCTGTGATATCTGATATTCTCGCAGAACCGGTGCGTATCTCATCCCACAGTTTCATTCTCTCCTACTGCGCATTACATAGTACGTATAACATATAATACACATAGTCTATGTGGTATTTATAAGGTTAATATTAATTTAATCGATACAACTACGAGTATTTTATTGATTTTATCAAACCTATTCAACTATACCCCACATTATATTGTACATCGGCTTCAAAACCCTCCCCCCTCCCAAGAGGTGAAAATATGCTATAAAATAATTTCTGGAACAATATAGACGATTATGAAAATATCGATGTTGACAAAGGTGTGAAAAATATCAAAGCACGTCCTGTTACGTATATATTTTGTGTAACATTCGTGCGAAGCTGGGACGGACTGCTTGTAATACAATAAAGTATGGAAAGACTAAAATTATATCGAGTTCAGTGCTTAGAAAAATGAGTGGCATAGGAATAAAGGATTATATTGCCGTCCTGAGACCAGAGCCCTGGGCTGGATCGGTGGCGGTGTTCTCGGTGGCAGCAGGACCCTCTCGGTGGTGTAGATCGCCAGCTGCTGTCGTTGAGGCTGTTCGATTCTGATTCCGAATATATAAATATTTCAAACTCAAGTCGAGTCGAGTTTTAGGTACCTACACTAGAATTTTATCTAACTTGTCTTAGAAATTATTACTATACGGTTACCTAGGCTGCTATACACAGCAGACGCACCCAGGGTCTTTAACCTTGTGGTGCTGTTTGTATCGGATTCACGCGGTGTACCAGTAATGACACTAAATTCTGTGAAGTTTGCTATACACTTGTGCAATATTCACGTTTTATTGTGAAATCATTGGTTACATATGGCCCTTACCTACCGTGTCCTAGAAATAAACAATTCACTTTGTAGTAATCTAGAGGAAAACATCGTGTTCTTTTGTGGTCTGAAACATTTTTTCATAAATAATCCTGGCAGCAAATAAACAAAGCGCAATCATAGTAATAAACCTGATGATAACAAGTCGGTACCGCTGTCTTATGCGGTATTCAATTGGGAGCGAAACAAGCACCTTTCCTCCAGGTACAGACTTTTTCCGGCGTTCCGGAATGTTCAACCCAGGGCACAATCTCCATCACCAGTGATGAGTAACGCGCTGATAGTGTAGAAGAGTGGGCGACACATGGAAGCGAGGAATCTAGGCTCTATCTCGCGGCGAGGTCAGGCCAATCCTACTGGCAACTCTAGCTGCGATGAACAATTGTATCTAGGTCACGTATCTACCTAGATATACCATATTTTATAGGTTTGAATCGACGTATGTACAGATTCGGATGAATTTTAGCAGATATATAAATTGATCAGAAATAACATGAGCTAGATTTAATGAAATTAATAAATGGTTCCCTTTGGATAAACTTAATGCGGGTGAAGTAGCGCGCCAAGTTACCGCTTTATAAAGAAAATTGGTACCTACTTTTTAAAAGTGCTAATAAAGTATTGTATTATCTCAAACTCTAGATACAATGGTTGATAATATTTAAAAAGATACCTTTTACGTTTAACAAACTTTACCTCCCTTTTGTGCTCCCTCAGGGAAAAAAGAAAAAGCTCCATAACATACGTAGAGAGCTGAGGCTGCAGTACATCGGCCACCGTCCAGTTCGGACATATTATGCCCAAGCTTAATTTAAGCTGGACTCTAATAATAAAATATATAAAACTTATTATATTAATCTGCTTTACAAACAGCCTGTATTTGAAAAAAAGTATTTGAAATAAATCAAAGGTGAAACAACAAATTTATTTGGAAGCGACAAAAAAAAACAATATACATAAAAAAAATCCAATCACATTTCATTGACTCGGATACATTAGTTTTTTTATATAGAAACAAGGGTAAATCTCCGCTACACAAAATACGTAATAGGATTATCTGTAATTGCTCTATTAAAGTACCGGATACGGCGGCCGAGGTGATCCTAAGTCACAATTATAATAGGGCGGACACGAACCTGGCGGCAACCACGCTCGCGACATTCCTCAGAAACTGGAGGGCGGGAATCAATAAAGGATTTTCTGGCGGCGTGCCCACGCATGTGCGTGGCGGCCGACCACAACTCTCCACCGCTTTCCACCGGCACGGTCCTACTACGTTACGCTTTACGCGTACTACCCACTGTCGGACGTAACCTTCGCTGCAGCTAAATTACTTTCATACGAGGTATGATAAGGATGTATGTAATGATAACCCACGCTGATGGTCTGTATGTATGACCAAATAAATCTGTATAATAAGGCTGCGTTATGGGGCGTATAATCCGCGCGCAGCGTCAGTGCGGCGCGCGGGGCAGGACGGCGGAGGGGCGGGTCGCACGACACTCCGTCGCCTCGCGGGCCACCCGCGCCACGTCCGAACCTCGATGACTCAGAGCTGCTAGTGTAGTGCAGTGTTGCGTGGTTGTACAGTCTGTGCTGTGTGGGTACCAGGGTACTTGGGTACTTGTCATGTGGCGTGTGCGATGGCGCTAATCACCATGTACAGGCGTCCGCTCCTGTTCTTCGCGCTCCTGGCGGCTGCGCTGGCCAACCAATTAGAGGATATCCCCCACAATGAGTAAGTTTAGTTTTGATAAATGAAATTTAATTAGAAAATAACGAATCATGTGATACTTCTGTCAGATATCACACACAGTCTTTAACGTGCAAAATACTCGGTGAAACTTGAACATGATAAGTCTTATCAATCAACTGTATTTATGTGTTCAATTATTTATTAAGAACGTTAAAATAATAAATGGTATTTACATGAACATACCACATTTATTGATAAACTTTATGTGCAATTAAAACAGTTCATTATCAAATGAAATTATACCTATTACATTATCGGATGAATATTTTCAGGGTAAGGTTTCTTATCCCGAAAATATTCATGAACGCCAATACATTTTATAAATGTAACCACTATGTTAAATTCATGATAAAAAATTAGCACTTACAAAGTAGTTTTTGGTACTATCATGGTTATAGGAAAATTACATTATGGTGTTTTCCTGTAGGGTTGAAAGCAGGTTGGCTGTGGAAACGTCGCAGCCGTGGCTAATTTAAAAGCGACCCCGTGCCAAACATTTGTGGTTGGGTACGGCGAACGATTTTATATTTTACGATAAGACTAAATCGAAGATTGCGATCAACATTGTGATTTAAAAGGAAATAAAGAAACGAATCAACGACATGAAATCATAATCAATAAAGAAAATTATTCATCCGGCCTCCTCCCCTCCAATGGGCCATCGACTACCTCTTGCTAAAATAATTAACCGGGTGATTCTATTGTTGATGTCTTACACCAATACAAAATAATCTTGGATACGATTGCATGTTGTGTCAAAAATCATCAGAATCTTGGGAGGTTTATTTATTTTTAAGACGAGGAGTGCCTCTAGTAATACCGTCTCATATATGTCTTAGGTAAATGGATTTAATCGTATAAAACACTCAAAATCTCATATGGTATCACCGTAAAGTGACAATTTCGCTGCCGCGTTTGGTGCGGTTTAAGAGTAGCCGATGGCCCAATGGAGGAGAGGATTAAAGGCAGGCAACACATCTACTTATCAATCATGCAAATGTTTATTGGCGTCGGTAGTCATCAAGAAGCTCCGACTGCTCTCTTCTCCAACTATAATAAAAAAATTGTATATAACTTAGATTTTATACATTTTTATTTATTTCATCCATATCGTTTCTCAATTCTGCCATGCGTACCTTCCATTTACGTTGCTACGTTACTATAGCTCGCCCACGACTGATAGCAACGGCTTTATAAAGCCGTAATAGTACGGGGTATTTGCTTTACTTTTTATAGTATTTTATCGTTGTAATAATAAAAAATATCGTCAACCGGAGAAGGGCTCGTGGCGAGAGGTCAGGGACCGCGGGGTGAACCGCCGAATAATATTTCAATTTTGATTATGTATACTCGTTCCCGCTAATTAGTGAATGGTTGTTAGTTTATAAATTGGGTGGCACCATTGCCGCGTTGCAGTTGAACTCGGCTTATACGGCCAAGCTACTATATTGGTATACGTTCAAGGCGGTTAAGGCCTTAACCACTGGCGCGAAGTTATGGCTATTCTGATCCGTTTTATGCAGTTTTATTACCATAAATATACACTTGTGTACTAATAATTTTACACAGTTGTACACTTTTCGGCTTAAACTCTAAAGATAAAACGATTTTTTTTGTTTTTTTTTTTAATGTTTATATTAACCCACCTGGGAATTTCCCAAAGTTTCTCATAATGCGGCGCCTCTCAAAAAGCATGCGCCCCTCTTTGCTTATAAAAGCAAAATATGAATCAAGAATAGTAAATAGGTATCAAGGGAGCAAATGAGCAATGGGATTCTTTTCATGAATATCAACGCCCATAGCCATTCGCCAAAATGTTTTTCCAATGCATTGCTCGGCACAAGACGTAAGCCAATGGCTATGCAGTCGGGTTTCGTGTGATATCCGATAGCTGCGGGACTTGCTATAGACAATAGCTGGCTCCATCGAGTGTTCGGATGGTTCAATTACCTCACGGAGAAATTAGTTTCTCATCCGTTGCAAGGATGCTTTGGGAATGACAGAAATTCTTGTACGTTACATCATGGGACGACCAATTGACGCAGTGGTAATATTAGCCAGCACGGAACCACAGACGTTGCGGTTCTAAATCCCACCCAGTTCGTTGTCATCTATATGTATTACTTACTATATTAAAAACTGAAACATCTTTTCGTTGTATTGTAGACGTGACATTCCTTATCGTACCTAACTCAGAGCTAACGTATAATCGTATATTCTTTATCATTCCATGTGGTAGATGAAGTGTATTGTCGCATATTGATGGAAATTCATGACATCACTTGCCGAAATATGATTTTTAAACAAGTACTTTTTCTCTGTTTGACATATCTCTATGAATGGCAAGACGATTTGTAGTCACTAGCATTTATTTCAGCGAGACTTCTGAGACTCCTGGCCATTGTGTAAAGCAGATTACCAAAGTATAGAAATAGCAATATAGTTTAACCACAACCAAAGTGTAGAAATTTCTCTGGTCAATGTTCAAAAATATACATAGCATATTCAAGTAATATTTATTATTGGTATTAAAGTAAGAATATCGTATAAACGCAACTAACCAAGGAGACATGATTAGCCCCCGTCATTGTTCAAGCCTTGTCGTGGCGGTGGGGCTCTGTGCCTGGGGTGATCCGAGACACTTCGGGCGAGGCCAATTGAATCGAGGAGGTGGTTGCTCTTAGTACCCCTCTTATAAGAAGAGGGGTCAAAGGAGACAATGATGCGGCGCTATTGCGCACGGGGCAAGTGGCGGGGCTGGGAACCTCATCCCATTGCACTGTCCCAAAGTTGGTGGGGTTGTCCTGTGGTGCGGGACAGCCCCATCTGTGGAGGTGGAGTCTGTTCCTTAGGGGGCTGGCTAGCCGTCGAGGTGCTCTGATGATTTTCGGTTCCGGGGCACCTCACCAAAGGCGGTACTGATGGCACTCGCTGTGGCTTTTGTGGGTATTCGGCACTATAATGTGCCGTGAGCCCCACACACCACTGGACCCCACCTAGGGCCAGTAAAGACGCGTCTTTACGCGTCTTTTTTTTTGGTGACGCGGGGAAATACATTTGCGTTTCCAATTAGCCAATGTTCAAAAATGTACACAGTATATAAGGTACTGAAATAACAAAATTATTTCAGCGCAACAGAAATGGGCAACAACAGCGAATCCTCGCAAGTTTCTGGCGAGTCATTACTCACTAATACATTTATCGCGAAACTTTCTCTCTGTCACTTTTGAACTCGGCATTAAAGCTTTTAACGGCATTACGTCCCCACAAACATCCTGCCCTCCCCAGTAATATTAATTATCACCTTCCGAGTTATGCGCGTCGGAGATTATAAGCGTTTGAGTTTATGATATTAAGCTCGGAAATACTTACGATGTATACCAGGGTTTCCCAAACTATGGGTCGCGAGTGAATGTTGGGTGTGCCCTGTAGACCAACTGATCTGGCCACCTGGCGTAGGATTCCGTTCCGTCTTTTCCGTTAAAATAGCTTTTAAATGTGCAACACCTTGAGCCATCTCTTCATTAAAACGGCCCAGAGGTGGATGCCGACTTTGGAGATGCGACTTAGATTGATCGTAACCCAGACAATTTTAGGAACCACTGGAGCCAGATTGTTTAGCTTCATTGCAGTGAAATGAGATTGGCTCAGGGGTTCCTCCCGATTACATAAAACCGGCTAGGCTGTCGCGTTTTGTGCGGTTCCCACTAAAGTTCTATAGCAAATTAGGGGACCGCCCTTTTTTTCAGATCAGAAAATGTATTAAGATCACCTAGTGGCCACCACTGGCTCTGATTTATTTTTTGTGCTATAGGTAGACAAAAGAGTAGTCACAGCCATTTCGTGACTACCGCCGCCCATTAATATCCGCACATCTAATAGGGTTGTGCTCCTTCGCCTGTACAACTGTAAAAATATACAACGCAGTATAAATATCCAGGTAGCCATTTAGTTGCGTTGAATAGCGAAATCAGCAGAAAATTACACGTGATATTTTTTTCCCCTCGTCGTGATATTTTTCGATTTTAGGGGACAAAGTCCCTCCCCTTTCAAGTCTCCCGTGATTAATGGATAATCCTGGCTACCCGGCAGACTTCCGCAAAGTGGACAATAACCGGAGCGTAAACAATTGCAAAGTAAACAGAAAATCATCTATATACAGGTTAATATATATTTTTTTTCTTTAGTAAGGGGTAGTGCATTACAGCGAAATTGGTATGGTACGATAGCTATGCTGTCACGTTCTGTGCGGATATTAAGTAGCTGGTGGCCCATTAGGGGATGAGAAGCTAAAGGGAAACGCACTGCATACGCGACTGTCAATACCGACGTCTGGTAATCACGCATAAATAAATGTGTACTTTACTAACTTCTCCGATTACTCGTTTGTCCCCCTGTGGTATAAGAAATATCGTCTTTTACTTTGCTTCCCTGTGTCACCCGCAGGAAGAAGATAAGAAATTCAATTAAGAGTAGACTGGAAGGAAGATAATAGAATTAAATAAACTTTATTCAAGTATTTGAATTTAGTTTATCACACATAAGAACAACTATGACTTTAGTTCAAATCTTCTTATGACATAGCACCGACGTCATTGGACGTCCGCACTATTGTTGTTATGCAAATACGTTGCCCGCCTTTCCTCCTCCTGTCCAATGTGTCTGTCGCGTTTCGTGCGGTTTGTGAGTCACTTTACGGCATTGTCATGTGAGAGAGAGGCACCTCCCCGGTCGTGCTGACCGACTTGAGATGCAATGAAGCATTTCACTACCTCTTCCACTGTTTCCTCACAATATTTCTCTTCGCCGCACAGTAAGTATCAACGATTGAAACATAATTCTTCAGAGTTTCATAGATACTATACTGCGACCCTAGCGCTTTGTCTTGCTTTAATGAACAGTGCTTTAAAACATTTATCATACTAGCGATCCGCCCTGGTTTCATAGCACAGGGCCTGATTGTTATCTTAAAAAATAATACATTTAAAAAAATCTCGGGCATCGCTTAATTTCACATAGGCGCACATCGTATGGAAATCCGTTCATCAAATTTTGAGAAAACAGTTCACATACAGCCAAATAGCTTTTGGAGTTTTTATTTTATAATATGTTACATAATTAAATACCTTAGACACAAATCTACGATGTGACCTCAACATCATTTACATTATTACTGGATCAAAGGGAAATCGTATATACATTATACGATTTCCCTTTGATGCGTGGGTGTTACTACCCCGGGGTCTATATTTAATCCAGAAATTATTACTGACCTTTGCACGTTACTATTTTATATTTAATTACGATGGTTTAAATCACACCCACGATTGCTGTTGAGCATGTCTAAAGTCGCGATTTTGACGGTTCCATTATTGTTCTATCTCTGCTGATATTTATTTCCAGGTTTGCAAGTAATTTGTATCGTCAGGTTTTATTACATTTTTACAATAAAATTACTTTTATGGACTTTCTCGCGGTTTATTTAATTGTTTAACTGTCCCTACGTTTCAGAAGCTTTACAACAACTTAACAAGAAGCTTTACAACAACTTAACAAGAAGCTTTACAAAAAATTAACAAGAAGCTTTACAACAACTTAACAAGAAGCTTTACAACAACTTAACAAGAAGCTTTACAACAACTTAACAAGAAGCTTTACAACAACTTAACAAGAAGCTTTACAACAAATTAACAAGAAGCTTTACAACAACTCTCTCATGTCCGTGGAGTCCACCCGTGACCACGGTTGCTGTGTAATGAGTAACATTCGCGTAAACTTGAGACATCAATTAGTTACATTCTCTTCAGGGTATCCGTCAGCGCATGGTCTATTGACATCACGCATAGATGTAGTTTCTATATAACATGGGGAACAATCGCATACATGATCCGCATATCTAAATGGATTTTTTATAGTACAAGGGACGAGTATTGGGAGCCTCTTGTTGGCTACCAATTTTTGTGCAATCAATGAAATTCGTTGATCACCCATCCCTCCGTAGAACGACGTGGACTACCACAAGCCGCACCAGACCTGACAATACAGCAATTATCTATTTACGCCGGTGCTATAAGATCGAACCGGCTGGCAGTACCGCTCTAGGGGCATCACCTTATACAAAAGAACTAGACGCAAATTTGAATGTCATTACTTTTGATTATTCCAGGTTGTCTATTGATTATAGTAAACAACAACACCACATCTTCACGCTAATTGTTTAGTACAAGTAACCTACCGCTACATATCACGATCCTTTCATACCTGCCTTGCCTCTACATTTAAAACTCTCGTCGTACAGACACGCCGGCTGTGAAGACTCTTGACAACTTCGGACAGTAACAGATCAATCTGATCATGGCCAGTCTTGGTCTTCCCCGGTATCTACCTTATAAATTCACATTGCATATCTGTTCTGGTAACCTTTCACCTGTCATTCTTTGATCATATTATACCCCCTGATGTGGGAGTCGGTAGCTTCAAAACTCTCAGTACGGAGATGCCTTGTAAGGAAGAATATCGATACCCTCGCAAACAAACGCAAAGATGAACTAGACGATAATGGAAACGCGTTAAAAGCCAGACCAAGAACGTTTATAACATACTATTATAGTAGCGCTCACTCACTATTATAGTAGCGCTCACTCACTTGTCCGAGGTGATCAGGAACTGTCCAAATCAAAATTGATTACAACATTGTCATGCGAGCACGCGACCGCGCGGACCGGCGAGTGCTTGCTGCTGAACCTGTCAAGCAGTCACTGTATGTGTATAACATAATAACAGTGTTTTAATATAATAATAATGTCCGACCCAAAACGGCTTGTACTTTATTGTCATTATTATTACTACTGTGTAGAAAGAATATTACACAGATTAATGAGCTTTGTTACAAAAAAGGGCAGAGGTAGCCATGTCAACTGTCGACGGAAGTGAAAACTTAAGACTGTATTTGCACCGGACATTAGCATCACGCGTCACGCGTCATGCGTAACGTGTGATGGTGACGCGATTTGCATGATTTCTGTTCACCCAATACCCAGTAGCGCTACGCCCTACGTGTGGTGACGCCGAGCAGACGACGACGAGACGTGAGCTACGCATAATGCTCTATGTGTGGCGATGTATGGCTATGCATGACGCGCCATGGAATCCCCATACCCAATAAACAAACAGACGAAGTCGCCGTGATCGACTTGTCGCAAAACAAACATATTAATATTTTCGCATTAGTCATGCTAACAGCGCAAACCGCTCCTGAGGCTGCAGTAGTATTTTCCTTCGCTCTTCAATTAGAGGCGGCGTATTCATTTCCTTTGATGTCACAGCCTGTAATCAATATTGCAGGGAGTTCTCTGACCCGAGCCGTGAAGCCTTTAAAGTAACTTGATCAGTGTTGATAGCTTACTCATCAGGAGTACATGAACACAGCGTCGCGTCGTTGCATTTCAACCGAATCGAACTTTTCTGACGAATCCGGTGGTTATTTTAGGTTTCTTCTATTGTTTTCTTCTTCTATTTCATTGTAATCAACGTTTTTCTCCGCCATCCATGTATAAGGCTATAATGTGCTAGGAGGAAGATTATGTATGTCGAATGCATATAGTTTCTTTGGTTGGTTAGTTCTAAACAACTTGCGGAAATGATACTGATAGTCGTTGTAAGGAAATTAAAATAATTTTGACTTTTCTCACGTTTCCGGCTTTCGCATTTATTAACAGCCGTTAGCCGCAACTCCGCGAGTGATACCAGACAAAACCTGGTGTAAAGGCTAGTATTTATATATGTGTTACTGTGGTACGTAAGTTACAATACTGAATTGTAGTTTTGGTGTAATTTTTCCACCCCAACTTTCGCATTTGTAAATATTAGTAAGTAAAATATTCACAAAAAACAATTTCAATTATTTGCTTTACATGTACCGAACGAAGGTATTTTGCATTTAACAATATTATTAGAACAAACACTTTGCATCCCGTACATTTATGAAAGCTGTAGAGAATTCGTAGCACTACGTAGCAGTCGTAGCGTCCGTACTGCTTCATTAAGTTCAACATATCTACGAGGTGCTCGAGCTATATTCTGCGAATCTACATAGACAACAAGCTCTAATTGTTACACGACTGATACTTGTAAACCAATTGATGCCTGCGACATTATCTGTCCTGTTCCAGCTTCGCTCCGCCAGATTCTGTGTATTGAAATACTGTTGTTACGTCTTAAAGTTTAAATGACAGTTCGAAAAATATGCTGGGTCTTGGATAAGCTGTAACGGTGATGTTTTGGATTAAGGTGATATTATTTCCCTCCGTCTGTATTTTACACTACACAATACTCGATATCAGTACAAGTTTAAACTAGGCATTTAGGAGGTTTTCACCAATGATTAGATCGAATCCTGACAAAGGCTTTAGTGTATAATTTAGTCTCTGTTTGCTGGATAGCTAGTACAAATATGAATGAACTGATTCTCTCTCTCTCTCTCTCTACCTCTCTCTCTCGCTTACTACAACATCTAATACTGGCGTCTGCTTTCCTTATTCTTCTTTTTCATATATATATCTTTACTGAATCGAAAATGGAATAACATTACTTTTCCTCAATAATATTGTACATAATATTCCCATACATATTTACTTCATATTGTAATTTTACAGGCAGCATGAAAGGCATTATTATTTCGATCAAATGAAATGTAAACGATCATTTCTCGTTCGCTCGACCGGAAGATTTACTCATTAACGTAGATTTATTAGCATGCACAGTGTTTATAAGACTAGTCTGGGTTACATGTAAAACGATGAAGATATCATAATTCCATGGCCAATTGTAGGCGTCGGTAGTGGGATAAACGACCACTTGGAACCTGTCGATGACTACCGTTGCCCAAAAATGTTCGTGTAATTACTAAGTTGATTCCCTCCTCCATGGGCCACCGGGTATTCACAAGCCACATGAAAAGCGACACTGAAGTTGTCATTTATCGGTGGTATCATGTGAGCGAGCGGTACCTGTCCGGTAGTGCTGGCCCAATTCCGTAATTTCCCCCAATGTAACGTGGCACTGACGTACTCGCAACATGGCACCATGTTTTACTAGTGTCTCAAGTTTAAATAAAAGTTAAACCTTTATTAAGCGCACTTGAGTTAAGCGTGCTCTACAGCAGTCTCTACATTTTGCTTGGAAAAGTTTTAAATTTTTGAAAATTGAAAAAGGTTTAAAATAATATACCTATTTTATTACCTGATGCGTGATCATACTAAATAAAGCCGTTAATCTCAGGAACTACATGCCTCTTTACAGGCCTTTTGATAGAATTGATTTTTTTTAATTGAATAGTCCATTTCTCGAGTAAGGTTATAGGCTATATACCATGACGCTACGACTAATTAGACCGGAGTTACTTGGATATAAATGCGGATTGTTGTTAGTTACATATATTTATGCTAGATAGAACTGCGGAGTGTTGTTAGTGACATATATTTATGCTAGATAGAACTGCGGAGTGTTGTTAGTGACATATATAGACTGTAATCGGTAATTAGTTTAATTTTATATCACAGGGTGAATTGACAAGTGAAAAAATAAAAAGTAAATATAAATATACAGTACCAAATAAAAAATACCTTAATACAATCAAATTACTTTTACGAATTCTATCGCGGTTTATTTAACTATTTAACTAGCCCGACGTTTCAGACCCCATGGTCACGGGTGGACTGAGATGACAGATGTACTGATATTATAAGTTTTTAAATGTACCCGAAGAATTATAATTTGTTCCGATTAACGCAAATAGTGTTTACTATATCTTGCTCTCCTGAGTTGTTATGTGTATTTTTTGAATTGGTCATGTTTACCACTGGGTCGCAAGCATCTTCTATATTGAAATTTGGATGTTTTTTTAATTTCAATAGACTCACGGATCATCCTTGGCAGGAATCGTTCGTGTTCCTAGTAAGGATTTGAGCATTATCAAATCTAATGTAAAGGTAGAGACACCTATAATACTACGAATTAATTGTTAGCCCTATAATACAATAAAAAAATATTAATTACACGAATCACATATAAGATTACGAATGATGATAATTCATTTCTGTTTACTTCAGAAACATTATAATGTGTGCATATTAACATGGTGTATAAAAATGTGCGTTTTAACCTATTTTGGTCGGATATTTTATAAACGGCCCCATCTGCCCGCCGCTGCAGTGTGTAAAATAGGTTCATTGTGCAGTTGTGAATGGGATAATAGGGAGTGAATGCGGCGCTAAATGTTCCGCGCTAGTCCCTGCGGTTACACACTCTTACTCTCCAATAGTCCACCGCCTCTGGCCCGGGATACGATTTTTACTTTTCCATTTACATCGAACCGTAAGATTTTTTCGGTATGAGGCAAACGAGATGACTAACGATTTCATCACTGCGAATCTTACGTTTTTCTAATTTTCTCCGCAATAAAAGTAATTTTGTGACAGTTGTGTGTAGAAAATCGCTATTTTATTTCTTAGAAATCATGAGAGAGTGAAATCGTTCATTTCTGTAGCACGTAGATTGAATGTTCTTTTTATTACGGCACACAGACTTAAAATTAATAAAACTTTGATAAATTTAATCTCGAGCTATTTTGTAGCTTCAGAGTGAAAAATAATAAACATACATAATTATTTCCACATTTATTATATTAAGTAGGATTTCTCTTCATAATAACATTAGGCCGGCACGACTGGAAAGGACCTACAAGCTCACGCTCACATGTCACTGCCATGGCAGAACTGTTACACTGTCGCAATTCGTACGGTAGAGGAAAGGTATTTGTATAACATCCGGGTATGTGTTTGTACTAGTTGTATGCCTATATAAAATAAAACTAACAGTGTAGACATGAAATAGTTAAAGTTAACTATAAATTGCTGCAAAATACTTGATCGTTACATGTTTATGATTAAATAATGAATGTGAAAAAAATATATAAATAAAAAAGGAAATATAAATAACGATTTTGGTTACTTTAACATATTGCTCAAACTGGAGAATTGTTTTATGCCCATTAAGCGGTTTTTGAACGTACAATTACCTTTTTGGAGTGGCTCACATTAAATATTAATAGATGCAATATACTCTATATTATTATAGTATGAGGCAACGAACATCTGCGTAATCATACTGTTAATTCGGAAGTAAAACTTCTAATAATTAAAGAGAAAATTTCTCTTTATAAAATGTCACGATGAAAGACCGTGTCCACGTGAAGACCTACCACTCAATTAGGTCTAAAACAAAACGTCGTGTGTACACAACTTGAATGCCACTTCACGAAGATTCTTGTCTCATCTAGTTAGTGGTCGCTCGGTACGAGTGCACATACGCCGTCGAGTGCCATTTAAAATTAAAATAAACTCCACGCGACGAGCTTCACAGCATCTTAATTAAATTTAACGTTTAGTCCTTTCTCCAGTCTGTGGGATATGTTCTAAAAAGGTAAATTTATTTTACCTTGTTAGAACTTATTAATTGTTAGACCTAAATATGCAAGGGTAGACACCTAAGTTAAATTTACGACATGGACTTGATTGCAGTGAGCCTGTTAAAGTAATTTGCAAGGTTTTGTACGGTGCGAATTCTGTTTATCTGTATTTAGTTCGCGATTTCTTTTACCCCAAATCGATATTAAATTAAGACACATTTTGATTTATATAAATTTCTGATCGTGAATTTGCCTAAACTAACAAAAAGGGCGTCGCCCGCGCATCCGTACATAATGCCGGTAGAGGTAAGGAAAACAAATGATGCGGTATATAAACACCGGCGCCAGCTTGACCATTAATTTGCATGAATTTAGATCTTACTGTCAAGCTCATTTCTAATTCAAGCAATGCAAGTCTATTGTCATGAAGGTTTAACTGTCCTATAAATAACTTATCCTATACAGGATAGTCAGGCAGAAGTGTTATGGAACTACATATATCAACACCCATGACGTAGACGAGACTAGAATTCTACCCGCATTCTAGTCTCGTCTACGTCATGGGCGTAACACGCGGACTGACCCCCACGTTACCGACAGAGCGAGCCGGTCATCAATTTATTTGTTATCGTTATTAATTATAGAATATAATGTAAAAAAAAAAAACAAAAAAATATCATCACCATATTCGACTTTATTAATTCACTGATGAACACTGGTTTATTGTAATGATTAAAATTCGCACGAACTTATGGTATCAACATTTAAAAACATTGAACGTAAGTCAATTTCAAAAAGATCTTTTTGAATAAAATTTAAATTGTCCATGAAAACTGTCGAAATCGTTAATGAATAAGCTGTATTGTATTAATATTCAGCGAACAATGGTCAATTTATTCCAATATCAAAGAACAATACATTTCGTTTTCAATAAAACGAAGGGATATTGTTTATATTAACACGGTACTTTATTTTCTATACAACCTGCTTACTACTCAAACGGCATTCAGTTTTCAGATCACGTTCAAAAACTCCACCGCAGGCAATACAGAATTGATAAACGGCAAAGCGAAAAGTGATGGCCCAGAAGAGCGTTACCGCACTAAAAAATGTCAAAGCTAAAAGAGGCTGAGTCGATTAAAATATATACATAGAGGTACATTAAACTAGTTATGATCTGTTTTCCAACGTAAATATTTGCGAAGCGGCACGCGGGGCACATGTCAAAGGCAAGTATTGATCTTGTGCGCGGGGTGGTGG
>JAFELO010000014.1:710311-735485 GCA_017140195.1 Eumaeus atala | reverse complement strand
AGTGCAAACGTTATAGCTCTCTTGGGACACCGAAATATCACATCTATAATAGATGGCTAAATTAATGAACATTTTGTATGTGTAATTTATATTTGTAACGATCGTCGGTAGTTGGTTAGGACACGGGCACTTCATAAATCTCTGTTGACCAGTATTGTTCCAACGGTGATGATGACTGAAGTACCCAATATATGTCATTTTTTGTATTCTGGTAGTATTCCAATTTATGTTTTATTAATACTTATTAAACTTTTAATAAATAATTATTACGGTTATTATAGTTTAATTGCTTTCGACAAATTCTATCCAAAAAATTCGGTCAGATCAGCTTTAATTATAATAAACCGTTAGGAACATATCTTATCAAACACTTTAAACATTACCGCAGTGTCGTATAAAAAGGGTATAAAAATGAAATAAACATTGCTTTTCGTACATTGCTGTGAAAAATCGTTTCTAAATGATGTGTGAAAGATTCGCTTTGCAAAACAATATATTTATATCATATCTACGACGCATTTACAACAATTATAAAATCAAGGGCGATTTTGAATGATACGTAAGCATGAAATCTGAAATCTTTTATATTTGTAATGAATGAGTCTTCAAGTGTATTTAGCAATGAACAATGGGAATAATGTTTTGAAATTCCGATTCGAAGTATCGATTGGGGTGATCAAATTCAGTGAATCCATAAGTCTATCAAATACAGTATCTCCTTACCACATATATATATATATATATATATATATACTAATAAAGTATTTAATAAAGTATATTAATAAAGTATTCCGATCGTTATGGAGACTAGGGATTTCAATTGTATGTACGTAACCACTAAGCGCAGGGTGCGATAGTCGACTACTAAAATTGGTAACCTAAATATCGACGCTTACGGCCATTTTCAATATTCTATCTTTGGATTTGGCTATATTTACCAAATCCATAGGTAGATAGAATACTGAAACCGGCCGTTAGCCTGTTTGGGTGTTAGCAGATATTACCATCCACCATAGAAAGATAGACTTTTTTATGTTGACGCAGGGGAAAAACCATAGACCGGATTTGGATGAACTTTGGCATTTATATTTCAATCTGAAATAAGAGAAAATTAATTTTTAATTTTTGTCCTACAAAATAAATATTTTTGGGATAAACTTTACGATGGTGAATTAACGGTACATAGCAGAACTTTCTCGAATCACACCAGCCACTGCGGAAGTACGTCTTTCTCTTACATACCATTGCTGTGACCTCAAGGCTTCAAGATTGGTAACGGTTCCTACCATCCTGAGAAGATACATGTAGCTACGATGTCGGCTTTAACTGACAGCTCTGTTGTTACGTTCCATACGGTTTGTGAGATTCCGGTGGCTCATTGGCGACTAGTAAGTGTCTTCAGGCGTCGGTAGTCATAAAGGGCCCCAACAACACAATTGTTTCTTTATGTTTTAAAAAATACATTAAAAAGCGTACGAAATTGGGTCGACGATGGCAGCGTACCTGTTTTTTTTAATCAGATAACAAAAAAAGAAGTTGTGTCAATGCTTCCACGTTGCGTGTTATTATTTAAATAATGGTTACCGAACTGCTACGCGACCACCATGACGTCACAGCCCGGTAACAATGGCGACTGTACATCCTGATTGTTAATGAGGACATTGTGAGCAAACTCCGTATAACAGGAAAATCAGCAGAAAAATTACAAGTATAAAATTTCCAAGATTTTGTGGTATATTTAATACGGCGTGGAAGCCTTTTTTTTAACTTTCGCATTATTGTGCTATCCTTATACTCGACGTCCTTTAATTTATAAAAATACCAAGATACACAGTCGACGTCTCAAAAACTGTCCGTATAGATGATGTACACAATATAAAATGATGCACTGTAAAAACTATTTAAAATCATGCTACAAAAATATTCAAATTATGCACTTCTTTCCAATACAGCCTGTTTTACAAACATGACCTTAAGTCGTACACGTAAGGTTGACTTTGCAAAAAATATGTTTCTTAAACGCGGATGATTTACAATTACAGTTCAGTATGAAATCATGTATCTTATATTTTTATATTCCATGCCCGCATCAAGCAAATTTAAATTTTTGGCCTCGCATTTTCAGCGCCGTAGATCACATAGGTTTCTCACCCCTATTTTATGCCGTTAGACATGACTATTTAAATAAACTTTTCGTAGTGGGTTCTTAGGAAATAAAGCGGTTTGTATACCAAATTTCAGTTTGATTTTTCTTTTTTTTAGTATAAGAGGATAGACGAATAAACGGAGCCATTTGATAAATCGGTACCGACGCCCATTAAGGTTCGCATATGCAGATGTTTTGCCTTCTTCTCCATTGGGCCATAGGATACTTCCAAACTCCGTAAAACCCGACCGCATTGTTTTAAGGTATCATGTGAGCGAGGAATCCAGTTGTTTCGGCTGCGCGTTAATCACAGTCAGTCCATCAATGTCTTTAGACACCTTATTTGAGATTTATTTAATTGTATAGGGAGGCAAACAAACAATCTTAACCTTTTAACAGTAACTAAACCAACGCCCATAAACTTCTGAAATATTGTCATGCAGATGCGTTGCTCCTTTCCTCTCCCATGCATTGCGTCACACACTCCTAAATCACGATAGTCAATTTTCGGCTCTATCATGTGAGCGAGCGCTACTCCGGTGTGCCGTCCCAAGTCGGATGCAACGCAGCATGGCACTACCTCTTACTACTAAGAAGATTAAAGGGCATCAACTTTTCCTTAAGCCAAATTTTTAAAGGATATACAGATTAATTTATATTTCTAAGCGGATTTATTTCAAATTCGCGAACGGTAGACGTGACTCAAACGACAGGAACTCTTTGGAACATATTCCTGCATCAATATTGACGACGCCCGACTGAGCAGATATTAAAAATGTACAGAAATGTAAAATATGTCCCTACTTTCATTCCGAAACGTTTTCCTCTTTAAATATCTATATATTATAGTATTTCTTTCGAGTTTACTTAATTTTAGGCGCGCGGTAAGAAATATGAGGAGTAACAACGCGTGAAATAGTAACTAAGCGTAACACCAATCTAACGCTTTACTTGATATAAATCTCTGCGCACTGTTAATTACATTACTGCGTCAGGAGGGCACGGTTTTTCGGAATTATGTTAATTCCTCAGGAGTATCCAGTCGCATGTCAGACCTGAGACGCATTCCTTGTACTTTATCCATCTATCTATCTATTAATACCACAAAGTCCCTTTCTTGCTATCGTAGAAAACGCGTAAGCGACATAGGAGCGGTAAAGTGTTACAGTCAGTTTTAAGCTCGATGTTACATTACTGTTTCAATTCGCGGGCCTCAAATGGTTATATAAGATATAAACTCTAAAAACTTCTCGTTAAAGATATCTCAATAGCCACTGATCGCTTAAGCGCGGTACTGCTACTCGTTATGATTTCTTCATTTCGTTCTAGTTCTCTAGTTATATATAAAGCAAATACGACACATACACCGCAATAAAAAGCCATAAATCCTTTAACTCAGTTGTCCAGTACTGGTAACGAAACTACACGCCGTAATACGCTGTAAAATTGTAAGCGCCCCGCGAGTCGCACGACCTACATTCGCTGTGGTGCGCTTTTAAACCCACTTATCTGAAAATTGATATTGTTCAATAATATTTGACATTCGCCAGTTCACTTTAAAATCGAGAAGTCGAACCTAGGCGTTTTTGGTTTTGGTATTTAAAAATTTAATACATCTACATATTTCATTAATAGAAACCTATCGCCGAGGTGGCCTGTAGCTGACAGATGCAGGCTATTTCAGTATAGGCTGCCGATGACATTTAGTGGTTGTTATTGGGTATTTGCTTCAGCCGCGAATCCCTACACCCATCGGATCATCGGAAATGAATAGAAGCCCATGTCGTTAAACACAGCGTGGAAGAAATCACCTTTATATTTTGCAATTCATAATTACCGATATGTGAAATATGAAATTATACATACAAAAATTATAAGCTAGTGAAATCATTACCGTCTCGGCGGTGGCGAATACCCACAAACACTGGTGCAGTCGGTGCCACCTTTAGTGAGGTGCTCCGGAACTACAATTCATCAGGGCATCTCGACGGCGAATCAGTCCCCTACCAACCGCCAACTTTGGGCCAGTGTAATGGGGTGAGGTTCCCATCTTTGTCCCTTGCCCCGTACGCAAAAGTTCCTCCTCCTATTGCTCCTTTGTCCCCTCTTCTTTTAAGAGGGGTACAAATGTAGCCCCCTCGGTACAATTGGCTTCGCCTGGGTTCACCACTGGCTACTCACCCCACAGCCATTACACATGATAGTGCACAATACCCACAAAAACCACCGCGAGTGCCATCATTGCCGTCCTTGGTGAGGTGCCCCGGAACAACCAATCATCAGGGCCTTCTCGACGGCTAGTCAGCCCTCTAAGGGACCAACTCCACCTCCACTGATGGGGTTGCCCCGCACTACCGGACAACCCCACCGACTTTGGGACAGTGCAATGGGTTGAGGTTCCCATCCTCGCCCCTTGGGCCGTGCGTTAAAGCGCCACCTCCTGTTGCTCTTAGGTCCTCTCTTCTTATAAGAGGGGTACCAAGAGCGATTCCTCCTCCTGATCTTTAAGCCCCCTCTTCTTCTCTTTCTTCTTAAGCAAAGATCCCCCTCGGTTCAACTGGCTTCGTCTGGGTTCACACCAGGCTACTAAGCCCCACCGCCACGACAAGGCTTTAACCATGGCGGGGGTACCAGGCATACCTGGTTAATGCCATAGCATTAAGCACATCTCCCAAAAATTTAATATCATAAACGTGTAACCAATCACAATACTCACGTGTACCAGATAGCGCCGCGGAGGGTGTTCAGCCGAGCAGAGATGATACGTGCCCCCGCCCCCAATCACATCTGCCACTACACCTTATTGGAGCCGCGGGTTTATGAAGAGATATTTTAAATTTTTACGTCGTTCCTTTTGTTCAATTTATTACGTAATACGCGGCTACGGTGTAATTTCTGTCACAGACACATCCAAAGACGATTATTTTTGAAATCGTGCGTTTTGTGTTTTATAAGGTGGGTGTGAGCATTTCAGGCGACTTACATTAATAAACGTACATAAGTGATGTTTTTAGACTGTATGAACAGCCGTCCTTTACACAAAATATTAGTTTCGTAAGCCCCACACGATCTCCAGTTCCCGTCCCTGGAACCGTAGCAGTGACAGACACAAAAAGTTCCAGCTTTTTACATAGCTCGTATGCAACGGAATATGCACTTGATACCAGCGTAAAGTGACACCAACGTGTGGCATTTTGTGCGGTTTGTGAGCGGTGGCCCAATGGGGGGGGGGTGGTGGTGGTGAAAGGGAGGGCAACAGATCGGCATAAACAATATGGACACCCTGAGAAATACCGTAGGGTAACCGAAATGGTATGCGGTAAATGTGGAGATACGGGACATCGTAAAGCTGAATGTCAGTCACAATGTGAGTGCTGCGCTACCAGCGCTTTAAGTGCGAAGAGGCAAGCACTAATGTAACCAGCTCAGCGACTTGCCCAGCTCGTATATATGCGGAACAAAACGCAGTCAACAGGACTCAGTATGGATAAGGAGGGAAATGATATTTCGATAGGACAGCTCAATCTTCAGGGATCGGAGGCTGCCACATCTGAGCTGCTTGTTATTGTGAAATGAACTTACATTTCGTTCTCGTTCAAGAACAGTATGCAACTTCGGGCATAACAAGACTGATTCAGTGTGGAGCTACTCCGAAAGCTAGGATTTTGGTAAATAATTACAAGATTATGTTTACGCTGCTCCACCATCTGAGTTGCTAATATTGCACTGTTATAGAAATGGAAAGAGAAATTTAAAAAAAACTTTATTTAAGAATTCGATGTATACTATTACACATTTTTTTCAAACATTAATTAAATTGACAAACAAAATAATAATAATAATAAAAATAAAATTAATAAATTTATTGGAAAACACCATGAAAGCTTGGACAACGCGACTTAAACTTACCACTTCTACCTCATTTATAGAAACAGAACCAATTAAAATAAAAAGAGGTATCTTTCAGGGCGATTCTTTAAACCCCCTATGGTTTTTCCTGGCATTAAATCCACTCTCGAACCTATTAAACTCAGCATCGAAAGGATACCACTTATATTTCAGGGACAATAATTTAGAGACAAAATATACTTTAAGCCACTTACTTTACATGGACGACATAAGACTCTATGCTGATAAGGAACATGACCTATATAACCTAGCTAGCTTAGCTGAACAATTTACAAATGATATAAAAATGGAATTTGGAATTGACAAATGTAAGATAAATTCAATTAAAAAAGGATGCACGTATCAGCACATTTACTCCTTAGAATCGGGCCTTCTTATTAAACCACTTGAAGAAGACGAAACTTACAAATATTTAGGGTACAGTCAGTCACATCAAATTATTTACAAGGAGACTAAACAAAAACTGAAACTTAAATTCCAACATCGCCTCAACACAATACTTAAATCATAGCTCTACGCCCGTAACACAGTTAAAGCCATAAATACTTTTGCAATACCCATCCTCACGTATTCTTTTGGCATAATAAACTGGAGTAAAACCGACCTCAAAACTCTACAACGTAAAATAAATACTTTATAGACTGAACATCGTAAATACCACCCGATATCCTGTATATAGAGACTAATGCTACCGAGGAAAGAAGGAGGGCGAGGTATAAGTGACATAACAAATTTACACAACAAACATGTCTCAATTCTCCCCACTCCATAAGACAATAAGCCTAAACGACAATAAATTCACACCACTAAACTTAAAAGATAACACAATACAGAACAATGAAAACTTGGTAGAAAACCAAATTAAAATCACCGAATGGACTAGAAAAGCCCTCCATGGGAGATATCACCTGGACGTACGCCACCCTCACAGCTGGTCATATCCACAGAAATCTGTGGGGGGTTACGGGCATCGAGGCGGACCTCATAACCCGGGTAGGGTCGCAAGGGGACGACTATCCCCTCGGTAACGGGGCCGCAATAATTTGCGGGTTTACCATCGTGGCTTATTGGCTCAGGAGAATGTAGGCCTGTTTAGGGCCTATGTGTTGTGTGGTGTGTTGTGACTGTGGTGAGTAGTGGGTGTGTTATGCATGCGCATGTGTGATCCTCGTCCGGATCGCAGGACACGCAGTCCCTAGTCCGCTTGGTGGATCACGGGGGGGGGGGGGAGTTCACGCGGATACGGTCTCCCGTCAGGTCACGTAGATGAGCATGCGGTCCATTGTCTGCCCTATTGAACATAGCGCTCGACAATCGAACCACAAACTCATCCAGCGACTCTATCCGCAAGTCACGCGCGAACACATCATTAAAATGCCACCCTAATGTCTACAAAGAAGCGTCGAACGCATGGATGGATAAGCCGTGGAAAACTCTGTCCCGAGACTGAAGGCTTGATGATAGCGATACAAGATAAAGTAATAGAGACCAGTAACTACCAATTGCATATAACTAAAACATTGAGTAACGGTACCTGTAGAAAATGCAATAGCTCGCCAGAAACTATTCAACACGTTACAAGTGCATGCAAAGCAATAGTTCAAACTGACTACAAACATAGACATGACCAAGTTGCTGATATAATTCACCAGAAACTTGCTCAGCAATCTCATTTCATTACCGAATTGGAACCCTACTATAAATACAAGCCCCATAATGTGTTGGAAAACTTAACGACCAAACTCTACTTCGACGGAAAATCCTCACCGACCGAACTATCCACAATAACAGACCTGATATTACTCTAATAAATAAATCAAATAATACAGGATACATAATTGACGTAGCAGTCCTTAATACTCATAACCTCCAAAGTACCATATCTGATAAACTAACAAAATACATAGAATTAAAGGATGAAGTAACTCGTCTTTGGCATCTGCAAAAAGTAACAATAGTACCAAGAGTAATATCCTGTACAGGTGTTATACCGACACAATTGCACCAATCATTAGAGACTCTACAGCTACCACCGAACATGTATCACATTCTCCAGAAAGCAGTTATTCTAAACACTTGCCGAATAGTGAGAAAATTTTTACAAATAAACCAGGAATAAATTGTCTCACCGGTACTTATCACTCATTCCACATAACATTAAAAAAAATATCCATCTGATACGCTACTTGGCTTAGGCTCGTGCATATCAACACTCCGGTGAAAGCCGAGAAAAAGAAGATAATAATAATATATACACACAACCAACCTGTGACACATAATGTATATATACACCTTTATCGAATAATACTCGTAACACATACGATACGATAATAATTAGTAGATTAAGTTTCAGTGGTTATTACCAAGGAAACCAACCAAAAATACCAAGGAAAAATGCACAACAGTCTAACACAACTCTTAAAAAGGAAACCACCCAGTTAATTAACTGTGGTTACACATAGTCCCAGAAAATGTGTGATACGCATAGAGATTAACATAGTCGATTAATTATTATCTTAACTATTCTATCACAATATTATAATTTTATAATATATATGTAATAAAATTATTACATATATGTATATTTATTTACATATGTTATAAATTAATGAAGAGTTTAAGAATTTTATTTTCTCTAGTATTAGATATGTAGCATTAATTCAATTCCCTTTTTTTTTTGTTTTTTTTTCGTACCTATAATTATTGAATATCTAATTGCTGCTAGAGAAAGTAATTTTTAAATCTTAGTCATGCACATTGATTACCAAGATTTCTGCATATACATAATCTCGGCGTACTTTCAGTACGGACATGACATAGCGCGATATCTCGAAAGCCTAAGTTATGTTCTGGATCACCTAACTGGAAAGCCTATACTGATTGGCGCAGACAGCAATGCGCCTTCACCACTGGAGGGCTTCACATTGAGCAGAGGTCTATTCATTCACAACAAGCAAGGCCAAACTCTAACGTTCAACGGACCAAATGGTTATTCTAATGTGGATTTAACACTCACAACAAGAGGAGTACTGATATCAGAGTGGCGCGTACACGAAGGTGTTAGCTTAAGCGACCATCAGCTAATTACATATCAGATGTGCAGCAGCGTATCAAGACCGATGTCGACAGAAAAACCATCCTTATTAGTAGATAGATTAGTAGATTGGGCTTACTTCCAATCGACGCTACGTTAGTAAAGGGTAAATTTGATCCAGGAAACCAGCAAATGAACTTTCCAAGCAATTTATTCAATTCCTTAAGCAAACTGCCAAAAAAACATCGGATATCGCAAGGATGGGGTTTCAGGGGCTATGAATGGTGGGGTCCGACTCTGAATCGTCTGCGCCGTAAAGTTAAGGCCACACGACGGTGTTGGCAAAACTCGAGATGAGCACATCACAGGCGATATCTCACTGCAGGAAGCCCTACGTATAAAAGACAAGAATACAAAGTGGCCACTGTAATTAAACATTGAAGTGAAGGACGCTGTAATTAAACATTTTAGAAATATTGCGAGGCGCGAAATGAAGATCCTTGGGGTTTGGCATACCGAGCCGCAACTCATAGATCTCGCCCTCCGAAGAATGCCATCCATGGCGGAAAACTCCTAGAAGATTATTCTGACAACATGCCCAGATGCCCAGATAATACAACAAAAATTGACAGCAACTATCACCGACAAGTGCGAATGGCGGCTGCATGCTCACCTTCCGGTAGGGATTCAGATGCTCCTTCCCACAGTGCAGTTGATCACATTATTAGAAGCTTATCGAATACAAGTCCCGGGTTAGATGGAACCACTCGAAAGATTATCAGGAACGCCTGGACAGCTTCTTCCGGAGAAATGATGCTGATGTACACAGCGTGTATCAATGAAAGAGGTCTTTCCAGATATCTGGAAGATAGGTTCATTGATAGTGCTACTAAAGGGAAATGACAAGTCAGTATTAGATCTGAAGGCCTACCGGCCGACTATTTTACTGCCGATTCTAGGAAAATTTTTAACGTCTCATAATTACTTGCGCTCCCTGTTTGCATCGTGGTGTTTCTGAAAATCAGCATGGATTCGTTAGAGGGCGCTCAACTGTAAGCGTATTAAAATCGATGTTGGAGTTAGAAGATAATTCCACATATTAGTACGTCCAGCTCCTTCTTTTGGACATCTCCGGAGCCTTCGATAATGCATGGTGGCAAATGATACCGTTAAAAGCGAAAGCTACCGGTATCTCCCCGAACATCTATCAGACTGTCGTAAGTTATATCTGTAACCGTTATGTTGGCTTCACAGTTGGCCATCGCACTCTTTGGAAGGTTTCCACAATGGGATGTCCCCAGGGTTCGGTATTGGGCCCCACACTATGGAAACTCCTCCTGGACGGTATCCTTAAATTGCCGAGACCATAGGGTGTGAGCTTCGTGGCATACGTAGACGATTTGACGCTTGCGATCGACGCACCGTGGTAGGAGCATGGGCGGAGGTGGGTAAGTGCTCGTTAGACCCCTTATACCATAAAAATAAACTTTTGAGCATTGATATTTTGGAAAATAAAAACTGACAGGATGTTAGCGCTCGTGCCGTTTAGGCGATATTTTATTATTTTGGGAATAATGATAGCGTTAATATCTGTTTAAATGGTACCAATGGTGGTTTGAGGGAACCGCAGCCCATTAGATTCATGTCAATGTACAAGCCTAGCTCTTACAGTAAACGGACAATGTAATTAGTCAGCTGATCACGCATTGTCATTACAGAAGGAACTCGACACGCGCTGGCGCAGCTTGGCCTTAATTAGGTAATGATTGTGTATTTTGTTTATTTAACATTAATTAAATTAAAAATAATAATAGTCCCTCATGCCGGTCTAATTCGGCAGCAATGCGGCATGCCACCATCTCTTTATAAAGTGTTATATGTAATACCGTTGCAGTAATTATACGGAAAAAATGTATATGTTCTAGTGTGCGCGTCTATATCCTCAACAGGTCGGCTCTGAATGCATGAGGTTCATAAAACCTCATATTAGCCAAGATTGATGATGTGATCACTAAAGCTAGTAGCTGCATCGAGGCTTCAAATATAATAAACATGTAAATGCTGCTGGGAGCTCGAAGTCAATTTAGATGCATTGAGTTAGTACAGAAACGTCTGCCCACTGGGGATACACCAGACTTTGCCACCTACTGAGCACAAAGCGTAAAAGGTAGTGCCATATGGGCTCACATGACACCGCCGTAAAGTGCCACTTATGTTATATCGATTCGCGGGGTTAGTGAGTAGACCGTGGCCTTATGGAGGGGCGGAGAAACGGACAGCAGAGCATTTGCATGCCTACAATAATACTGATGTATACGGGCGTCGGTAGCTGTCAAAAGGTTCCGATTGTTCATTTGCCTCAAGGCCGGCAACGCATCTGCGAATCCTCTGGTGTTGCGGATGTCAATAGGCGTTGCTGATCACTTATATACAAGTGGCCCAACTGATCTTTTCCTTCCTATTCTATAAAAAACTGTGAGTATATTCGCTTCCATCTTCATTATAGAATATGAAATATAAATAATAACTATATAATAACAAAATATAAATAAAATATTATAAGAATGTTCACTAAATATACTATAATTTTATAACGTTTTACAGTCTTTACTTGGCTTAAGTGAGATAAGGTTCTTCAATGGAGAGTTCCAGGTCCCCACACAGCGTCGGCGACCTACAAAAACCATATTAAACATTCTCTTTCGACTTGGTTCGATTCGGCTGCAAAACATTTTGAGGTAAATTGCATCAAGCGGTCCTCCCGTTCGATGGAATTTGCATGAAACTACAAAATCAATAATATATGACTATAGATATCACATCTTAGAGCCACCAGATACTCACAAACCGCGAGAAACGCGACAGCCATCCTGTCACTTTGCCGCGTATAATATACTTATATCATAAATAAAGGATAAGGAAAGATTTTTTTTTAATAATCGTTAAGTTCCTTCATGTTTTCCGCTTCTTCCTGTCGCATAGCATCAAGCTACGGAGTCGTCACTCTTTACCGCCCCGGCTCTTGTTCCGTGACATTAACCAGCCGTGACGTTCATGTACTATTGCCCTATTTTTTTATTGCCAATCGCCGTCACTATGCGATCGTGTGATTCATCCGAGCTTAAAGAAGTACATTTGAAAACTTAATTTAACATGTGTCACGGAAGGAGTAGTAAGGATGTAACAATAATAATAATCATAATAAGATTGGCTTGATTCACCTGATTTCATGTGCTAAAGGTAAATAGGAATTAATACGTAATGGGGTTGACGTTTGTCTGCAATGGGTGCCATTACATGTTGGTACTGTTGGCAATGATGTGGTTGATGCTTTAGCGGGTGCAGCACAAACCAATTGTACCTTGGTCAGTATAAACTCTTGCTTTAATTATTTTGTAGAATCTATTAAAAAAGTTTTCATGAGGAATGGGATAAACACTTCTAACACATTTCAAAGAACTCTGGAATTTCTACAGGACTTTTGTTAATTAACCACCCAAGGTACTCTCGGATGCGAAAATCAGCAAACGAGATTTTACGCTCTGTTTTCGCATTTGAATTGGAAATCACATTTAACTGAATAATTTTCTTTTTCTAATGGATAAAATGACCAACTGAAACTGTACAACATGCAACTGACATGAAGGCTTATGTCATTTTCTTATAGAATGTGATAGAAACGAATTTATGATGGACACTAAATGTAATAAATCTGAACTTTTCATTTTTATATATAATATTGTTAGTCCTGATTATAAATTAGAATATAGTGTCAGATTCCTATGTATTGATATCCATTTGCTATATACAAGGGATTTAGAGTTAAGTTTATAGTATTTTTTTCAGTAGTCATCTGCTTGGATTTTAGACAAAACCACGTGCAAAACATATTTCTATAGCCTATGTGCTATTCTGCTACACTATTGTAAAGTTTAATTATAACCCATACGTAGTTTTTATGTGAAAAGGTAACAAAGGTTTGTCCACGCTTGCAAATTTTCGCGTTTATAATATTATTTACTGTTATATTCGAGACAACTGAGCTATTTTACAACAGATGCACCTGTTTTTTGTTAACATATTGCATATCTGCATGGGAGTGGGATAGAGCATTGTTTTTCACAATTAGTTGTGCGAGTATATCGCGAGTATTCATTTTATGCATTGTGTTGAAGTACTTTCTGCTGCGAATAATTTATAACATTTTATGTATTTGTTGAGGCTGATACGGTCAAAGCCGTTCAATGTATAAATAAAAAAAAAGTTTGAAAGTAGACGAATTTGTTGGTGATAGATACCTCGTAATAAAATTTTCCGTTCCAGGCTGTTTCAACGTACATCTTATTTAACTTGCTGAGATTTTTCTCGATTCAATTTTAGGTCCGGTTCAGATCGGAACCTGTATGTGTTGTACCTGTACCTGTAATTCTCATTAAGATATTGTAACAATTGATCTCATGGAAATGGTTTAACGGTATTTGAAATAATATTCTTTTAATTTTACATACATATGAGGCAATCGTGCAGTCCTATCATTAAATGATATTAAAACGCACATACATTCGCATAAATGCGGTGTATACTTTGCTCTATTTTACCAACTACTCCCGATTGGCCACAGAACTGTTACAAAACAGAGTATCCATAACCTAATATTCTAACAAAGATACGTAATTCCCAGGTCGTATTAGCCTAACTAGGATACAATGCCACATGCAAAAGATATATAGCTGTGGCTGGCAATTTTAAGAATGAAATGAGTGAGATAGCCTATCAGAACTATTTTAAAAAGATTCGTAAATTATCACTTTTTTCGAAAGAGGAAAAAGAATTTTAGTACATTAGATGCAATTTAATACGATCAAAAGATTCCTGTTAAAGTTGCTCGTGTAAAAACATGACTATTTCATTAACATTCTTAAAAAAAATTAATGAGGTTTTATATGGTGTAAATGATTTTTTTTAATCCACTTAAGAACAAAAGAGAAGCAGCGGAGAGGAACGATGTTAAATGCTATGTACAATATCGCTAGCGTTTACGTAGCAATGCTACGTTACCGTAGAAGTGCTACATTGGCGTAGGAAGAATGCGCTGGCGTATCAGGTGTAGCCAATTGTATTTTGTCAAACAAACCAAAAGAAATAAAGCGTAGGTAAAAAGTTCAACTATAAAATAAAATGTTCCTTTACAGAGTCAAGAACTGGGCATTAAAATTCGGCGTCGACCTCTGGGAGTTCGGCCGACACTTCACGAAAATGAACCAAATACAGAACGTGAGTACTTTTTTATTGTTTTTGTCCGTATCATACCGTAAGGTGTGCAGCTACTAGATGATGAAAATACACACATATATGCACTAAGTGGTAGTAGCATGTTGTGTTGCAGCGGAATATGGCCGGCACAACCGGGGAAGTATCTCTTATTCTTATAATACCACCGTAAAGCCGATAAAAGAGTAGCTGATTCAAATTGGAGAAGAGGAGTTTAGGTGCACAACGCATTTGTATAATTATTGTGCGGGTTTGTATAATTATCGTGTGTCGGTAGTTATCGAAAGGCTCCGGCAATTCGTTTGTCTCCATATAATTTAAAGAAAAAGATGCTACATGAATATAAACGACGACATGTGCAAGATTGGAACACGCAACCGTTGGCATAACACGTGTGTAACCACTGCGTGAGTGATTCATTTAACGGTCTTAATGCGGCCCATCACGGTATCGGGGACCGCGCCACAATCTGATCCGTGAAGCGTGGATACAAAAACACTGCGAGTTCACGCCCCTTCTGTCCCGTTACCCCCGTGACCCATTTACAGCCTCCCCCGCGCAGAATACACTCGCGCCAAAGACTATACTTACCACTAGGGAAATAATTAAATGCCTTTCAATTATATTACACGCTTACGTAAATCTCATAGATTTATGAACGTACAAAATTGCTTATTACCGCCTGGGATTATATTCAAATTAAATATTCGTAGCGGATGTTGTATCGTAAAAAAATTATATTAGTCTTATCCATATTTCTGTTTTCTGCTTGTAATTTGAAGAAGATATACAGTCATTTATGTCTTGAAAGAGATTTATATGAATCATGATTAAGCAATGCACCTCAACTGTGACCTATAACTGGAGGTTGAAGAGTTACAATTACCTAACATATCGTTTGATCGTTTCAGCGATTTTAATTAAATAAAAAGTTAGTGAGACATATCTATGTAGAAGAATAGGAATCTATAACGTAATTTTTTTATCCAGCATGGACTGACTTAAAATAAACGTCAGGGTTTTCTTTAACGGTTATGTAATTGTCTCGTAATTTTTTCCTTCTAAATTAAAAATTGAATCTTCGAAGAAAAATACTAAATAAAATTTACACAAACATTGCGATGTTAACAATAAGTAAATGTATATTTGCTTTATATGATGAATTATGAGTAATTGACTATCAAGCAAATATGTACTTACTTGATACTAAACTACTCATTGGCTTTTCTAAATGTTGCCCACATTTAGAAAAGAAGTGCCAGCGTGTTTGACTATGATTGCAATCATGTCTAGTCTATAGTTGTGTGAAGCCTGAGTGGGCGGTGTGTCCGGGTAATGTAGAGGGTGCCGGGTCTGGTGTTGGTGTGCGCCAAGCACATACCCTCGGCGCCATTAGCACACTCCACAGGCCGCGTGTGTGTTGCACGTATTACGTTACACGTGGAACCCTCGCTCACATCACAACGTCCATATTATAAAATAAAGTCCCCACTAGCTGTATGTATGTGGTCGATTTCCTTAAAACTTTCCTTTTACTGAACAGACTTTCAAGCGGTTACACTCATAGATAGAGCGATTCTCGAGGAAGTTTTACTGAATAATTTGTTAAGGGAACAATCCCGAAGGGCGAAGTTAGTATATTCATATTTTAATGCTGTTTCCACTTTTTCTTTGGTCCGTACGGATAGTTTGTTTCTCAATTTAAGAGCCATAGGGCCTTCATATACACACGCGCGTCCTCAGTTAGGCTTACAAAATAGGTCTCAGTTCAAACATGATGTTAATTAGCCAATTGCTTTCGTCAAATATAATATTAATTCCAAAATACAACCGGGTTGAGTAGACTCTCTTCAACTCGGTTGCGTAAATAACATACTAATATGTACCTTTATAATGATAATAAAGAAATATATAGGTAGCGACTAGGTCCGGCTTTGCACGGATACTGATACAATTTTAGTATAGGCTATGGGACTTCCCAAGATGATGAGTTTCGAAGATTGTTCCGCTGCTAAAAATTCGAAAGGCATTATAACCAAAAAAGATGCGCCCCGCGATTTTACTCGCGCAAAAGCGATCCCAAGAGAACCATTTTTTATATAATAATGTGATTAAACGGTGGATTTAAAAATATTCGGCCTAACCAAGAAAACTACATCAGTGGTAAATTTATTTTTCTACGGAATCACCATCAAGTTCGATGCACTTTTGCCATCTCCTATTTAAAGCATTTAGATCGTTAAAAAAATTATTTTTCCTTAGAGTCGAAATATGCGTCTACTGCAGCTTTGAACTCGTCGTTTGTCGAAAATCTTTGATCTCCCAAGTGCTTTTTGGGTTTGGGAACAGAAAGAAGTCTGACGGTGCCAGATCAGGTGAATAAGGTGGATGCAATAATAGTTTAAAGCCACAATTGTGGATTGCCCTTGATTGCACAGAGATGTGAACGCAGGCGTTATCTTGATGAAACAGGACTTTTCTTGTGAGCATGCCTGGACGCTTTTCTTTTATTACCTCTCGTAAACGACGTAGTAAGTAGTAATCGGAACCTGACCCCTTTCAAGGTAATCAATCATAATCACACCCGACTAAAGTCATAACTTTGTATGCCAACAAAATCGTCTTAGCCATTTTAGGGGGTGGTGAACCAGGTCTTTTTCACTGTTTCGATTGTTGTTTCATTTCTTGCGCGCACTAATATGATGTAATAACTAATAGGATGAAACATGGTTTATGTTTCATCCATTGTAACAAACCGATTCAAAATAATATCTGTATCGGTTTGAAATAACTCCAGTCTAATAATAACAGTCACTTGAAATCGTCAATCGCGTCCTTTTTTTGTTCTTCTGAAAGCATATTGATGTCAATTGATCAGTCGTGGACGTCGAAGGCCTTCCAGGGCAGGGTTTATCTTTCACACTCTCTCTACCATGCTTGAATATTGCTATCCATTTTTTCAAGGATGAATAAGACAGACCAGAATCTGCTAAAGCTCTGATCATATCATCATTAATACCCTGCGTTGATAGCCCCCTCTTATGGAGGTACTTAATGACGGCACGCTGCTCGATTTGCTCCATTTGCAGAAACGATGTCTGATTGCTTTGTTAAAAAATCACAACTAATTAACGTACACATTTCGAACTTCACATAATTAACTAGTCTGAACCGAACTAAATAATGTGAGTAAATTTGATTTTTAGAAGTGAATAAATCTGTGTTAGGCGAGTATATTCAATCCACCTAGTAATATTTGTGGACTTATCATACCTTGTTAACCTAGCTCCGTGCTCATTCCCCGCCATGGTTCAAGCCTTGTCGAGTAGGTGTGGGTCTTAGTAGCCTGGGATGTACCCAGATGAAGCTAATTCAACCGAAGGGGACCTTTGCACCCCTCTTATGAGTAGTGCGTGGTAACCCCATCTCAAGAGGTGGAGTAGGTCCCTTAGGGGGCTGACTAGCCGTCGAGGTGCCCTGATGATTTGTTGATCCGGGGCATCTCACCGAGGGCGGCACTGATATCACTCGCGGTGGTTGTTGCGGGTATTCGGCACTATCAAGTGCCGCGATTACCACGCACCACTGGAAGTACCATCATCAGTAATGCAGGTACTAGACAGCAGAAATATATTTAATATTTTTTAATAAATTTAAGTAATATTAAATATTTAAGACTTCTATTATAGAAATACATGTAATATATAGATAAGTATCCATGACCTGGGCGGGATTCGAACCCGCAGACTCAGGTGCAACATGCACGGCTTACGCGAGCTATGTTAACATGCATGCGCCAGCCAATCGTCAAATAATATAAAAAGCATTTTCATGTTATTCCCAATAGTAATCTAAATCCGTTTAGTACTTTTAGATGAAAGAATAAGAAACACATTTACAAAATTATGTGCAAACTTACATACCTTGGATGGAGTCGTCTGTGAATAAATATTTGGTTAAAACACAAAGTTTGACCAAAATGTATTTGGCTATATTTTGTACTAGAACGTTCTACGAACCCCCTGAACCATTCCGCGACAAGCACTTATATATATATATATATATATATATATATATATATATATGCATTATTTACATTATATTTTTCACGCCCCCAACAATGTATGTTGGGGGCGTTGACATGTTAATAATCGACATAGAGTTGTAAAACTATTGCCCTCCGCCCGACCGCACCTGACGCGTTAAATTAACTTTATCTCCGACATTCAATACATTTATTAACAAACTTTCCCCAACTATTCGCTACACTGTGGAGGTGCTCTGCCTTTACCGTGGTTAATATTTTCCTATTAAACATAACATTTTAACATCAATGTTACTCACATTCTTCATGTTCCATGTTATCTAGTGGATAATCGTCGGCTTGGTGTTTTAGCAGTTGCTTGAATATTAAATAACTCTACAACTATTGTGACGTAATGCCTCCAAGGTTCCATAAGCAAATATCATTGTAACAGGTAGTGGATTGAGTAGTCGAATTGCTTCGGGGCCGCTGCGTTTCTTGCGGTTTTCCAGTTCCAGTATACAAACCAACCGCGTTTTCACATTGACCGATCCGGTATCGATATCGACACCGATACTGATATCTGAACAAGTAAACTGTACAAAATAATTATTTCACATTGTCTGTACCAACATCGGTTATTGGTGATGAAAAATTCATACACTTGGACAGATTCTTCGGCGCCATTATAAATACTAGATCGGATTATGTGAAACTTACGTGTGTGATATTAGTCGAGTTGATGTAATTATATTATGTTATGGATGCGAGTATCAGGAGATTGGCTGTCTTGGCGTTGATTGAAAGAGGCCCATGTCCAGCAGTGGACCGATAAGGGCTGATAATGATGGCGATGATGATGTAACTATCAGTACGCTATTGATTTATAATTTATAAATCAATGTCCTACGCGCATGATTTACACTTGTTTTGACAAGACGCATAATTTGACATGTAAACATCTATACTAATAATATAAAGCTGAAGAGTTTGTTTGAATGCGCTAATCTCACGATCAACTGGCCCTTTGAATTTTGAAAATTGAAAAAATATTTTAGTGTGGAATATTTCATTTATCGAGGAAGGCTCTAGACAGTATACCATGGAGCCACGACTAATAAAACTGGAGTTACGCGGATGAAACCGCGGAGTGAGCCAGTCCTTTATACGGCCGGTTTTGAGAAGTTGCCTGTGTTTCTCGATATTTATGTAACTCCACTATTTTTACTCTTATTTCTCTACATTTACCCTTTTTAAGCTGTGGTATCATGCTGCTTTGCAGCTGAATTGATCGGCGAATATCATATGTTTCACATCGCACAATGTGATATAGGTATCGGTTGTTCTGTGTCTGATTACCGATATCAAACAATAGCAAAGTAATAACTTAGAATAGCTTACTTGTCCAGATATCGATATCGGCGTCGAAAACGGCCATGGTGAAATCGTGATAGGGTTATAAGTGTTATGCTAGGTCAGTTAGTAGGCATATCCATGCTGCACTGCGGCTGAATCAAACCGGGACAACCTTCCTCTCATTCACATGGTGCCACCGCACATAGCTGTGCTGTCGCGCTTCGGACGGTTCTGAGTAGACGTCACATTGGTGACGATTAAGTAAGGCGGACAGCGCGTCTGCTTAACAATCGTGATAACTTTACGTTGTTTCTTAAGGAGTAAACTACAAAAAGTGTTGCAACTTACATCAACATAATAACGTTTATTTTTGTAATACATTTAGTAAACGAAACCCAACTACGCCATAAGATGTATATTTAGCGCCTGCGCGTAGCTTTAAGGGCTTCGTGAGTTTAAGCCTCGACTATTGACGCTGTAATCTTAGCGTCCATAATGAGAAGCATCCGGAAATTGAACAAGAACAAACTTTGATGGGATTTTGATTTATACCGAGCCCGTAATTCTGTGCGAGAATAAATTCTGCCTGATATATACGAGTAGATCAGGCGTTCCAACACGATCTCTCGACAAAAGGTATATCGATGACGATATACCTTTTGTGTTATTGGGTTTTTCGAAGTGAAACTTATTTATAGACGACTTGTTAGGTTATTTCTGTCACGGAAAAGCGTTACGGCTGCGTGGAGGGGTAGACGGTACATCGCTGGCATGTTCCTTGGCTTTGAATATTTGTTTATTATACCGTTGAATTTTGTGTAGTGTTTCGAAATTAGACCTGTCCGTTGTAGTTTCACTTCTTTTATGTGTCTTTCATTTATTGTGTAACTGATGATTGGCAACTGAGGGGCACCTTAATAATGGCGGCACTGGTGGCAGTCACGGTAGTTTTTGTAGGTATTCAGCACTATAATGTGCCTCGGGCCTCACACACCACTGGTAAAATTGCAGACAACCACGATGTTCTTATGTGAAATCATAATGCGATCACAAACATTATGGATTTAAATATATTTTCTAATGCAAATTAAATATACTTTCATACAATTTGTATTCCAGTCGAAATCCATGCAAATTGCTGTCGAATTTTATATCCAATAATTAATGGTGGACATAATCTACTTCCTAAATGAACAATACAATAAGGTGTTTGATGTAAACACTATATAAAATACTCAAATTACAAGGACCACGATATCGAATAAAATAACGTAATATCGATTACAAAGGCCAAAATATCACCATTAATGAGAGCGTCTCCCCATTGATATGCCGGAAAAAATCCTATTGACGGAAACTTTAAAGTGAGCAAGATGGAGTGAACCAAACCGATTGTTCCCACCAGCGGCAGAATAAATCAATCGTTATTCAGCGAGAGATCGCGCCTCAGAAAGTAATATAATGTTTCTAAAGATAAGATAAGATAAACTTTTCCATACGAACTTATTTAATAACACACCGTCGCCTAGCTACCGCCTTAAGACTGCAGCGTATATGATAAATAAACCATACCGGTGTGTTGCTTGTACAATTATTATACTTTCAATCTGGTCTTCGTAAACTCTTTACGGGAATATTCCAGAAGGGTTGTGTTTTAGAGTCTAATTATATGTCGCAGTCGTCATACATTATGGCTAGCCATACCCAAATACAGGATCGCTTGCATTGCAGCGGGCCAACGATTAGCAAGATTGTATACGAATGGGTAAAATTCCACCAGAAAGTATTCGGCGCTATTCGTTATTTTATAAAGCTAGTCGTATTGTAACATGCTGCTTATATTGGACATTATTTACCTCTTTGACAAGTTTAAAATCTAATTTTAACACTAAGGGCATTGCTTGGCATAAGAACAATAATGGCGAGAAATACAGAGATTTAAAGAAATTACGCCCGGTTAGATTCTAAGGTTTAGGCAGATACTAAACGTTGGTTGCTGGGTCAATTTTATACGTCTCAAAATCGAGATATTCAATGAGCCTAAACATCATCCGTCATATTGATGAACATTTCTCAATCAGGCTAATCGTTAGTCCGTCACAATACAAAACGGCCGGCTGTTTTTTAAAGTAGTATTTTGTTACGACATATATGTCGCATATATAACATGGATATTATGTGTGTTTTTTTTTAGGCTTGAAGTATTTTACCATCTGCGATGTGTAATAACACCAGTGACACTGGACCGGCGAGTCACAAAGCAACGGAGTTTATCTAACTCAAAAAGATTTTAAAAAATTAAACAGAATTTATTTCTTTCAATTTAATATTAGCGAACGTACATGCAACTTGTGGATGTTTATAATGACAAACATCCACATAAGCAGCTTTCATAATAATGGACGTGGCAGCTTCTTGTGAAATAAAAACTGTATTTTTTTAACTGACCGACGCTCAAAAGGAAAAGTCTCGATAGACGGACGTCGAGACCTTTTTCTTGGGAACACGTGGTACGATCAGGAAACCTCATGGGATACAGAAAAGTCTTCTATGTCATCAAAAATATGAGCTGACCAAGAAGTCTTTTTGTGGTTTTACAATTCCAAAACATTTCGAAGCCGGGAAGTTGGCAGTGTATCACGATATGTTTCGATGAGAACGTTAAGCCATAGACTGCGCCGGGCTTCTCTCCGGTATGTGTATCATTGCCGTCCCCTCAAATAGAGGAACGAGAGACCAGATAACATACTTGTGTCTGTGCATGCACTTGTGCACTGTAATATGTCCTGCGCACTTGGCTACTCTCTACGCGTATCACGGCTAGGACGACCATATTATATAATAATTACGTAAGAGGTAGTTCCATGCTGCATAGGAGGCGGTAGTGCCATGTATGGCGCATGAGACTAAATCCTCGTATACAACAGAATTGGGCCGGCACCACCTGCAATGTACCCCTCGCTCATTCATTTGATAGCGCCGTGAAGTGACACCTTCGGTGTTGGTCTTGCGTTTCGTGCGGTTTGTGAGTAGCCATGGGGGGAGGAGGTGAAAAAGAGGGCAACGCATCGACATAATTATGCTGATATTCATGGGCGTCGGTAGTCGTTGTAGGACTCGATTTCTCGATTGTCCCCCTATACTATAAAACTGACCCGTATGATAAAAAATTACGAGTATTCTTTAGTCCACAAGATTGAGGTGAAACTTATTTAGTTATGGGAAATGCAATTGGATACGAAATGCAAGAATAAATAAATGTGTACGTCTGCCTCGTGGTTTAGCATGTTCAACCACAGTCCTGGGTTCAAGTCCCGGGTCATAGTGTTATTGGGATTCTTCAATTTCTAGTAACACTCTGAAGTCAGGAAATTGGGAGCACGTTAAGCCGTCAGTTCTTCTGGTCGTGTGGGATTGCCGTCCCATTGGAATAGGAGAATTAGGGAAGGGAATGGAAACAAACAGGGTTGGTCGACCGTTCCCCAGGTGGGAAGACGATTTCCGTGCAGTAGCCGGTCCGAGATGGATGCGAGTAGTAGGAGATCTTCGTCTTGGCGTTCATTGAGAGTGGCTTATATCCAGCAGTGGACCGATAAGGGCTGATAACGAATGAAAAAAAGCGTGTATATTAGAATAAGGGGCTATTTACTCTACCTTTTTCCTTCTAATTCATTCATTTTGTCTTTAAGCTGTTTGTGTAATAGGCAATACAAATAGCAATAATATTTTTTACCCTATAAAGACTTCACTGCGTCTCTAATGTATACACGTAATTCTACAGTAGATAATCTGTCTATAGTAGCAACAATATGTTGTCATTATACCTTGTCCTACTTTCGTAAAAGATGACCTAAACCCGTATAGAAGGCTTTCATGGTATACAGTTAAATTAGGTTAAACTCGCCCTACGCCCAGTCGTAGTCCGCGTCCGATAGAAGGACAGGCGGGCAAAAGCGTTTCAAAACATTCTCATGAGGTCGAGAATAGAATTAGACTTCTGCACAAGGATCATATTATATATACAGACTATTAATGTCCGGATACACGAACGGATAATGAAACCATAAACAACTTATTATATGTTAGCCAACCATGTCCTCAAATTCATTGTGGACATGTGTCCGTCATGATATTGAACAGAGATAAATTGGACCGTCCTAGAGATGGCGTTAGCAATTAGTGCGAATATTTTTTTTTAAAGTATGCATCTAAATTGGGCCGGCGCACCTCTCTCTCACATGACTTCGACACAAAGTGACGCAACTTTTGTTGTCGTCGCGTTTCGTTCGGTTTGCGAGAGCTCCTGTTGGCCCGAACCACCCCCATGACAGCACAGTGTTTTAATAGACTACCCCAGGAGGGTACCAGCATCACTGATGCTGGAGAATCCCTCCATGGCTCCGTGCTCAGTACCTGTACCTGAGTTTGGAAGCCTGGACTGCCCCGCGTAATTTGTAAATTTCTGCAACATACGGGGGTTGCATTCCAAATTAAATGCCGTCCACCACCACCTAGAGACTGAGAAGGCCAGCTTTGCTCTTCTTGACCGAAACTTTATTTATTTATTCAAGTGTTAGAATGAATTTCCACCAAGAAGAGACAATACATTCAATCAACGATATAATGTAGATTCATTGCTCATCTTTACCTTCCCCCTCCCTCCTTCCTCCAATAAATCGTCGGTCACTTGCAACCCGCACGTTGTGTTAAAAATAGCGTTTCTATTACAAAAGTCTGCGACTGTTCCGCGTTGAGACTTATTAGACATGTAAAAGAGATGGGCCAAGTTAGTTGTGGTCTTGTACCAACATACCATCAATATAGAAGATATAAAGATTTATTTAAAACGAAATAAAACATCCTGTTGCGATAAAGTGAAGACCATTTCCATTCATTTCAAGTTCTACCCTATAGAAACGTCAAAATGCATGAATACGAGTTCACAAGTGGTAGTGTTGAATATCATGGGAAGATCACATAGCTCTATCGTAAATTAAGAATTAATTCCATGCTACATTGCAGAGCTCGATGAAGTGGCAATGGGCTGGTCACACACTCAGATGAACAGATGGCAGATCGGCCAATAAGGTCCTAGAGTGGAGGCCGCGCTTAGGAAAACGAAGTGGTGCTCGACCGTTCACCAAGTGGGAAGACGATCACCGTACAGTAAGCCGGTCTGGGATGGATGCGAGTAGCTGGCGATCGGCGTCTTGGCGTTAATTGAAAGACACCTATTTCCAGCAGTGGACCGATAAGGGCTGATAATGATGGTGATGATGGAATGGTGGAGGGGATGAAAAGAGGTCTACGAGTGTCCGTAGTGATTAAAACGTTGCTCGATTGCCCTCCGTACACCACAAAAATAATTTCAACGATCAGAACTGTGCCATATATTTTATTTCCTTTATTTAATTACTAGTACAAAACAGTCCTG
>JAFELO010000014.1:677348-710187 GCA_017140195.1 Eumaeus atala | reverse complement strand
GGCTCCGGTCCGAATTTTGGCCTGCACAGTTAGATAGAAAAAGTACACGTGCCGAGACAAGTGCACATCCTACCTCCATTCCCCTATTCCGATGGGCGAAGAGAATCAGGTACATGACGGGACAACATAACGTGCTCTCCTACGTGTGGAATGTACCGACATCCTAGCTGTCTAAGCCGTCTAATAATACTTTTCATTCCGATTTGCTACTCGAACCTGACGTCACGATCTGCCGCTGAAAATATTTGCGAATATGAAAAAAAAAATGTGTTTGTTGGTTTGAATACGCTCAGTGATTACTGAACCTTCTTTCTTCCCTGTCATGCGCGTTTAAATTAAGACAGACTTCTATTAAAAAAAATTGCGATAATTCTACTAATGCCATAAACGTGAAAAATATGGAAAGATGTTTGTTACTCTTTCACGTAAAAACAACTGAATGGATTTTAATGAAACCTTACAATAATATTGCTCATACAACAGAATAGTTCTCGAGTCGCTTACATTAATATCAGCAACAATTGGATCTACCGGATGAAAATTTTTGCTAAATATATATGGCTCTTTGAATAATTCAGTCAATATATATAAAAACCATGCCATCCTCACATAATAAAATAGAAGCAGCACACAGACATTAAATACATCTGCAATTAAGAATGCATTTCATATAACTACCAACGAAGTTATAATACTTCACTGAGTTCATTATCTAGACTTTTCCACATGAAGTGGAATGCAATTTGTAGCATTCTCTGACATGTTTCGCCTATGAAAACCCGTCACTTAGAGCGCTAGTATTATATAAGTCATTGCGGAACCCTCGACCTGCCAGGGAGGGTATAGATAACCTAAATGTCACGGCTCAAAGTGGTGGGCAGCTGGAATTTGAAACAGCAATCATTTGTCAGTAATTAACTCTACAGGACTTGAAAAGCATACGTGAACGTCCGAGAGCGTTCGTGGGCGTTTGTGGGATTCCGTGGGCGTTCACGTAGGCGTGTCTAGAAATTCTGAAATAAAGCTTTCTATGAATTTATTTATTCAGGAAAATTAAGATTATTAAAGTATATTGAAATATATAATTAATTCTTTTTTACGAATCGAATGCGCTGGTAGGATGAACACGCACATTCGATAAAAATTATGCATTTACTGTATATATTTATTTAATTGAAAATAATTGAATTTAATTAATGAAGATTTACGCACTACCTGTTTTGGAATTGTTATGTTTCTCCTGTATATATGTATATAGCTGTGGCTTTTTTTAAATCTATCTATAACTAAGGACATTGCGCTATAAGTATCGCATCCATCAGATTACCCTCCGGGATATTAAATGGCGAAAGTTAAAAGCGCCGCGTCATAACCCCGAGCTGGCCCGACGAAGGCCGACAGCGGTTTCCACTCAGCGCAGCTTCTGCGAACACAACACCATTTGGCCCAAAAATCTTTCCACGGCCCATGCGTATGTAAAATGTATATGAATATCAGTGCTGGTTTTTATTATAAAACTACTTTATCGAAGATTATCGCGATTTATGCTAGTAATTATGCTAGCATTTATGCTAGTATTTATGCTAGTATTTATGCTAGCATTTATGCTAGCATTTATGCTAGCATTTATGCTAGCATTTATGCTAGTATTTATGCTAGTATTTCTTATAGCGGGGACAAATGACAAGTGGAGCCGTTTGACGACTACTGACGTCCATAGACGTCCAGTTAATTGCTATGCAGAGGTGATGGTATATTTCAATCCTCTCCTCTACTGGGCCACCGGCTATTCATAGACCATCACTTATAAGCAGGTATGATGCGAGCGAGAGGCTTTACTTAAATGTTAATACGAGTCAATGCATTACAGTCTAAATGGGCGGAAACGTCCAGGGTCCCTTTCGTACACACATACGCAAAATGTGCGGGTGCGCACGGTGTTTGTCTGTGAGTTTCCGGTGGCTTAATATGCAGGAAGTAGGTCAAAACGGCTGCATAACACTTGTACGGACCTTCTATGTTACCTAAATTGTGCCTATTAAATAACTTTTGCCGTGTAATGAGTACAAAGTGTTAGTGGAAATCTTTTCGGCGCCAGCAGTTTAAATATAATTAATGATTCAGCGACACCGTACGGCGACAAAAACACTTCTATCTTCGGCTTCATTAATTATTACAGACGTTTTAAACTGGTACCTTATGTGTGCTTGTTACAAACTTCTAGAAACACTTTCTGTTCATGTATTATTAAAGGTCTAAGGCAATTTTAACTTGTTCATATTCCCATATTGAATATAAAAGCGTATGGTGTCTCTTATGTACATTGGTTCTGTACACCTGCTGAAGTCTAACATATCTAAAATAGATCTAAAAATTATCTAACATCACTGGTAAGATATTTTAGATTTTGGCTTCCTGAACTCGGGTATTTAACTTTATGCACACCAAATCAAAATAGCTTTAGGCAGCGGTTGGCCATTATGAGGTTGCAGACAGACAGAGTTAGTTTCCCTTTTATAAGTGGGATGTTCGAGCATTAGTGTGGGTTACAATGAGCGGTCAGCCAGCCAGGATAAGACGACACATTTCAATTATACAGAACCCAAAACCTACAGGGAACTTGATTATATGTAACTAGTAGCCAGACATAGGCTACATCTTGATGATAAGGAAAACTAACTATCCTTAGCTTGTAAACATAAAGATGACTGGGTGCATATCTCGTTCGCGCACAAAGGGTTCCGTATATAATTGACGACAGGACATATGTTTGTTGTGTGTGAGCACTCTTAAATATTCAATTCGTCCTCTTTTTTGTGGACGTTTGTACTCTTTGGATACGGAACCCTAGAAACAGGACAATATAACCGTTGCGTGCTGCCTATGTGATGCGCGAGTGAGGAATTTGCTTATATAAAAGATTTCTACATAATGTTCAAAATTTCACATTCTAATGATTAAATAACCACTAGATAAACTTTTTATAATAAACATACAAATCTTAAATGGAGATGTAGATCAAAGGGAAACAAAGCTCAATGTCCATAAATTATCTGCATTTTTTTATTAATTTATCTCTGATTTTATCAACAACACAAAAGTGTGTGGTTACATTGAAGCTGTATTGTGGAATGTGTTAGTGTCATGTTGCAGTCGAGTTGAGCTGCCCACCATGGAATTAATTAGGGAGAGGTGACGCCACGCTGCATAAGAGGAGGTAGTGCCATGCATGGTGCATGACACTACATCTTCCTATGCGTAGAAAATGGGCCGGTACGAACGGGGAATAAGGTATCAAAGTGACAGCGTCGCCGTAGCGTTAGCGTTTTGTGCGGGCTGTGAGTAGCCGGTGGAACATTGAAGGGGGAGGGGGGTCGTGATAGGAGGGTAACGCATTTTTGTGCATCGAATGTCCATGGGCGTAGGTAGTCATCAAAAGGCCCTAATTGCTCGTTTGCCCCTTATGCTATAAAAAACCCATGTTTCAAGCTGTGTCGTGACGTTTTCTTACTTCCATGTCTTAAATCAGTGTGGACACGTGGTGTGGTACCTTGTGCTCATGTTTTATTTTTTTAACAAACGAGCAGATCACGCTACGCCATAAATTATACAGTTTTGGAATATACATTATATAACTGGCTGGTCAGCTCCAATTAATTGCGCCAGGTACGCGGCCGGTGGTGAGCGCTATTGAAGATGCCTGCGGTCTCCACTCCGCCGCGGGACATATTCCGGCGATACACACTGATCTTAATCAAATTCAAAACATTTACAACATTTTGCTTCCCACTACAACACTCGCGCGCCACTTGAACAATGTTGAGTGTATGTCTCGCTTTCTTTTGTTTATATTATAGGGGGACAAACAAGCAGTTGGCGACTTTTGAAGTCTCATAAGATTCCAACTCTCCGTTGTTACCTTCACTTCCTCCTCACCTTCATTTAACCAGCGGCTGCTACTTACAAGCCACAAGAAGTTGTCACTTTACGGCTCTACTATGTGAGCGAGAGGTAAATCCTCGGTCACGTCGGCCCAGTGAAGTGACAATGTGTGCACTGCCTATTACTAAACGGTTTATTCAGGTGAAATATGACTCCAAGGCGTACAATAAGCGGCGCCCTGCTGCATTGCTGCTAAATTCGGTATCTCTCCGACATGATACCGCCCGCATGTCCTACTAACTTTTAGGACGCAAAACTTTGTAAGTATTGATGGGTGTTCGTTACTCTATCACCTAAAAACTACATACCCCTTTTATGAAACATGGTAATGTTGTAGCTTATGCACCAGAGTAGCACATAAGCTATAGGTATACGAACTTTTCTCGTGCTTGTGTCTACAGACACTCCACTTGTCTACAGTCCGAGACAGTCGCGGGCAGCAGCTAACATGACTATAGAGTAATAGAAGGTATACTGAAACTAGTGGTAACGTTTAATATGTGATACTATACTATAGAGTTTAGGACTTATACTACACCGGGAGCAAGATCCTCCCTTTTCTGTATAATAATTAGATTTTTGAGCCTGAGAAACAATTTTTTTTTAATATTTGTTTTCTGTACCTACATATATAACAAAGGTCGTACTTCATAATATATTTAAGTGTCACAATTCGTATACTACTTAGGCTATCAATATGCACACCACGCATACAATGCTAACATTGTATACGTGGTGTGCATATTTATTTAAATAAAATTTAATGCATATTCTGTTAAAATATTAGTTTTCTGCACATCTTCTTCAGCTGTATCAAATTTCGCGCAATACATTAAAACAGGTGTGATTTTTTTTCTGCACGTATTAATATGTATATTTTAAAGATTAATGAGACCCGCTAAGTTTGTTTCACCGGTTCTCATTGTTGTTTTTTTGGGTCGAGAGTGGGACGAAGTTGATGGTGAATAATTTTCATAATTATATTTTGATTTAAACATTTTCTTCGTATTTCTAACGCCGCATTATTGTGGGGTTGTCTTATGCTCGATTTGTTAGGTGCTATACATTTTCTTTATATCTTTGTTTGTCTTTTAATTGCGATAATAATAGAACACGCGACAGCCTAATGAAACTCGTCGAAAAACAAATGGCCAGGAAGATTATAATAAATTAATGGCCAGGATTTCGTAGGGCTCGGCTCATCTTGCACATTTGTTGGATGTTGCAAAATTTACTGGGATAAAACTCTTAACCAGACAAATACCTTTCAGATTTTATTCTGCAATGATTTCTTCTGTTTTTACCACTTTTTATCCTTGGTATTTAAGTGGTACATTACGATACGTTCAAACGGCAAAGCATATGTGTACGATTGGACCCGATAGGTGACGCTGCTGTCCATATATAAATTATACTTTAAACCGTAAAGTCAAGCTCCTAAGCGTTATACGGTATGTTTGACGTTTAGCAATAAAGTTCGACAATCATCTTGCGCGCGGTGCTATAATATCACTTAGGCCACGTAAAAACCTGCGTTAAGTGCAGGTGCAGGTTACACTGTGCTAAAAAGGTTACGTTAATTGCATAGAGGGCGGGAAGTCGAGTTACTCAAAAGATGGCAACCGTCTGTACGACCAAAGGGTTAACATAGAGTTCCACAAACGGCTCACTTCACTCCAGATACACTACGTCGTGTATATATATATATATATATATATATATATATATATATATATATATATTTAAAGCTTGTGGGGTTTGTTTACAATAATCCTTATTCGTCATAAGCCTGATTCTGAATAAAAATAAACTATGTAAAAAAAGGTATTTTAAAAAAGAGAGAGAGAGAGAGCGTGTACAAATGTCGATCGATGGAGACTGGCGATGACTGTGATGATGGAAGGTCTGTCGCTTCGTACAACAATTAGAATCAGACAATATGTGTTTAGAGCGGGGTCCATACGTACAAAGAGGTTTAAATTAACTGCCTTAATTGAATTTCGGCTCCTTGTTGGCCAATGTGTCTCCCTGGGCCCGCCCTCTACTACCAGTTTGTCAAACGACTATTTGTGTAATTAAATATTTCATTATCAGCTGCGTCCACCGGTTTCACCGGCTATTCCATAGTAAGATCGAAATAAATATTCATTCTTTGAATGGACGTTTAATATTCGTAGCAATTCTTATATTGTGCGCACACATACACACACTGGTGAAAGCATGAATAGAGCATTATGAAAATGAGATCAATAAAATTTGAGGGGAAATTTTATGTAGCCATAGGGGCGAAAGAAACAGACGTGAGCACACATTCTCTTTCTCTCTTCATTTTCACAACCAATTAAAGTTAAGTTATCGTAGAAAGTACACACTCGTATATTTCTTTACGAGGTAAGGTATAATATACATTAACCTATTGATATATCTCCTGTTTGGAAAGCGTTCTTACCGTAGGTACGTATGGTTAATAAAGGTTAACGCATTTGAACTTAAATTTCGATCCCCGTTCCGCCTCGACCGATACGTTAAATTTTATTAGCCTCTCGCCGGCTTCTCGTAAAAAGGTTTATTTTCACGAAGCCGTTTAATTTTCAACGCCCGCTATCTCTGTGTAGTTTACCTAGGCGTAACCATTAATTAATTGTCAACAGACGATCGGTGCTTAGAATCAGCGCTGCGGGGATTTTTATTGGCATCGCATGGTGTTCTATATATAAATAGAGGATCGCCTGCGAATGTTGCGGGTTATTTCAATAGATTATCTGTCATTTCGTAACTTGGAATACTAATTTAAAATATTTTCTTCTATCAAATAGTATAGAATAGAAGATAATACGTACACATTGAACAGGAGGCCTTAAAATAGATATGTTAAAATATAAAGTAATTGTAATAACAGGCAAAAAGTAAACACTCAGCAAATGATTATAATATCCAATAAAAAAACTTGAACCAAAAGTGGTAGTGGATAGTATACATTCGTTTTGTTTGACAGTTATTTGTTGATGACGACTTTTGTGGCTACTTTTTATTTTATTTTCTCCTCTTTCCGCCGGTAACTCTTCAAAAGGGGACCATAACACTTACCTTTATATGCATCTATTGTTATTTCATTACTGGGACAAGGGACAAAAATCAGCTTATTCTATCAACATACATACATGTAGGACAGTAAAGTAACAATGGCATTGTTGATAGCTTACGTTAAGGTGACCCAACTGCTCTTTTGTTTCCTATTTTGGCGATTTTATAGTAAAGATTCTGTATACAGTATAGGGTACAAATAATCTATTAGATGGGCATGTGGGAAAGCAAGTCAATTAAAAACAAATGTATTTCTATACAAAACGAACTGTGACGTTTTAAACAAAACGAAACGTTTGAAAACGAAACGAAAGTGACAAACTATCGAAGTAACACAGTATATAGTCACATTATATTTCTTTTTTTATATTTTCGGTATTTTTTGAAGTTATACGATTTGTTTTCTTTGTAGTACTTCGTACTGTGATATATTCTATAATAGATTATTGTGAAACATCAAATATGTAACAGAGTAAGTACCTCCTACTTACTATTTGCCCTTAATAAGTTATATGCTATTGTAATGGTAAATTAGAGATTCTTTCAATTTTGTGTGGTAGGTTTTATAATATTAAAAATCTAACATTGTATACAATCGAAAATTCAATAACAAGGAACCGAGGCCATTGCCTTTGCCGAATAATAATAACTTGGCAGCCAACACCGCCGATTTCCGGACTTGTTCATTCCATTTTTAAATTTGACAGCTCTCTGCCATAGTAGTAATAACGCGGTAAGAATAGCAATTGTTTTTAAAATGTTTTCAATTTTAATTGATGTAGTAAGTTACGTATAACTTTAAAACTATGTTGAACTAAGAAAATATATATGATTTGGCGAAGGACTCTATGCTTCATCTACATACGTACAACTTTAAATGTGTTCTTTTTAATTACACCTTTTCAATACTTAAAAAACCTTTAATTTGTCAAATGTTATTTTCTTAAATTTATATTTAGTGTCCTTAGATTAGTAATGCGTTCTAAGTGAGTGCCTTGTTAGAGATCCTATTATTTTGTTTCTTTGAACTGTTTCATTCCGTTATATTTGGCATTGAAACATTTGTGTAAACGTTAAGAGTAGGGAACTGTTACTTGATGCTTTGTTAAAACCGTAAAATCGGCCTTTAATCAAATTTAGACTATCCATAATTTTACTAACAATAATATTATACGTGGAATATCACACCCCCAATATAATATATTAACGATATATTTAAGATTTTTATTATAGAATCTTAAATATAAGTTACTTAATATAATAGAGATTTTTGATATAAAAATACGTATAATATAAACATTCATGACCTTGGAGGGATTCGAACCAACGATCCCTGGCGGACACGCCGATTAACTGCCACGTTATAAACTGAGCTAACCGGTCGTCTCAACTGAGCGTAAAACGCATGCTTCGCATTCACTATTCCTATTACATAGCTATGCGATGTTTAGGCATTCTATATATTTTATATAGGTTAGGTATGAAAAACAAGAAGCTCGTCATTTTAGCATTACTGGATTTTAGTAACACATCCAATTCAGTTGATTTAGACTTAATGATAGGCTCTTTGAAATCTGTAAACTTTTACACAATATCAGTAAACTGGTTTCACAGTTATTTAAATGGCCGCCGGCAACGTATAAAACTAAATGATACCGTTTCTGACTGGTGTGATGTTCCCACAGGTGTGCCTCAAGGTGGGGTGCTCTCGCCTTTACTTTTTGCCATTTTCATAAATTCAATTACCAACGATATATCCTCTCAATATCATATGTATGAGGATGACCTTCAAATTTATACGCAGGCTCATAAAGACGAATTAAACTCAGCTATCTGTCGGATTCACAAGGACCTTAGTATAGTCTCAAGTTGGTCTCGCAACCATGGCATCAACATAAATCCCAATAAAACACAGGCTATAATTATCGGTAGTCAAGGTCTATTAGAGAATAAGGATGGAAAACATCCATCCCATCAAGTTAGACGGAGTGAATATCCAGTATAGCACCAAGGTATGAAACCTGGGGGTAATATTTGGTAATAATCTTTCTTGGACTCATCAAATCAACATGGTATGTAGGATAGTTTAAGGTGCTTCCGCCTCATTGAGACGTATAAGAAACTTTTTACCTATTACCACCAGGATTGCCCTGGCACAGGCCTTGCTTGATTATGCAGATGTAAGCTATATTAACTTAACAAGGGACCAGTTAGACAAGTTCCAACGCGTTCCAAATTTTTGTATAAGATTTACATTCGTAAGTTTGACCATGTCTCTGAATATCGAGAGTCTTTAAAATGGCTTCAAATGTGTCATCGTAGGAATACTCATTTACTACATTTGCTGTACAAGGTCTTTTTAACCCCCACACTCCAACTTACCTCAAAGAGATGTTTTCTTTTTCTACAGGGTTAAGGACTAGTCGTCTCGTTAATATATTAAATGTTGCCACCCAAAATACCAAATTTTATACAATTTCTTTACAGTAAAATCTGTCAAATTATGGAACTCGCTGCCAAACGAGATAAGACAGGCTAAAAGTCTGGAGATATTTAAAACACTTGTAAAGGAGCATTATTTACAATTCTAATGTTTCTTTTGGATACTATAATTTATTTTATTGAAAACGATTAGAGTACTTCTTCTTCACGATGACTGTATTTAGATATTAAATATTAATGATGGAGTTACTTAACTACTAATTAGATGAATAATTAATTAACTACTAATTAGATGAATAATTAATTAACATTGAACATAATCCAGAACACATATCCAATAACAAAACAAAATAGTTGTTGTCTTCGCTGCCATTGCTCGCATTTTAATCACTTCTTCTTCCTCATTTTTTTGCTGGTGTTTTCTTTCCACGGTACATAAGTATTATGTTTAGCATTTCTGAGTTTTATTTTATGTTGTTTGTTGTAAGTTCTCATTAAGTTAAATTTGTTAAGTCAATGCGTGCCCTTCTCTTGGAGCAATATATTTTTCTTACATGATTGCGTGGAAATAAACCGATTTATAGCGACAAGGCCGCCCCTTGTACATTTTATTTTCATTTATTTTGTAGTGTTTTAATGTGCAACTTTGTTGTGCAGTAAAGAAATATTTATTATTATTATTTATTATTATTGCCTATTCATTGTATAGTGTACTTGATTGTGCAGATCTTAAGTAAAATACACATATGTATTTTTTACAGAAATACAATATCAAGACAGCTTCAGGACAGTTTCCTAACACTTCTGTTTATTGCAGAAATATCACGAATACAACGTGGAGGTGGTGCGCAAGGACGGGCTGCTGCTGGTGCGGGAGCTCGCCTCCGAGGTGAAGAACCACATGGACTTCAAGATCAATGCGGTCATGGTATGCCGAGAAACCAAGTTATTGTTCGATTTAATTTATAAAATGGTTGTTTCACTGACCCAGCTTTCCTACCGCACGTGAGTGTCCTAACTCTGGTTAGGGGCGGACCGGCTTCTTCAGCCGCGATAATAACAGTGCCCACTAGCTATTGAGATGCATCTCTCCCATCTGCGGGAGAGATCCATCGACCGTAACATTACATATACTTGTCGTCTGTCAATTAACTGACTAGGAAGTCGGTTCAACTTAGAAAAAATCATTATAATGATTAAATTCCATCTTGTACCAAGAAGCAAATTCTGGTTCGAACAAAAATTCAAAACCAAACACGGCGTATTACATTCGTGTAATTCGAAAGAGGCAGTAAATATTGCTGATTCACGGTCTCTTTTTTTTTTCATTAATTTCTCACCGTGCAAAACACATACGAGATTAGACAGTGCAATATAGTATAGTGTTATAGAAAATATCGCACTAAAGCCACATCAACACTGAGACATTCAAATTTGGAACAATTGGTGTAATTTACTTATGCAGTTCTAATATTATGTGTCCTTTATCATGTACTTCATGCCAGAGATAGAATTCAGCAAAATTTCCTACACACTTAGGGAGACAGTTTTTGATCATCGGGGAGTATGGATACGCAGTAACGCATCATTGAATTAGACAAATTCTTTTTTTTATAAAAGATACAACCTTGACACTAGTCATGACCTACATTCGATTTGGGCGGCACATGATGCCACTGTAATTCTCTCGTAGGGTTGGTTTGTCGATTTCAGATCGATTCGAGTATTAGACTAAACTAGACCATCGTCGATAATAGGTATTGACCCCCTTTATGACACTTCAGGTGTCACTGTTCTAAATGGATTACTATAGAACTTGTTGAGAATTAACTTAACACTGCAGAAGCTTCACGAAAGTATGTGATGTTCTGAATTAAAGAAAATATGTGGTTATGTTTTATTTCTTCTATTACTTGGGAGGTAAATAGATTTATTATATTACAAGTCTCTAGTGAGTAGTGGACAAAATTATATTCGTTTTTTTTTAAATAGTACTTGGGGACAAACGAGAAATTCACAGCCTTTTTACGACTACCGAAACCCGTGAACATTAGCATGACTAGTATGCCGATGAGTTGCCTTTCTTTTCATCTTCCCTCAATGGGCCACCGGCTACTCATAAACCGCACGAAACGCGACACCATAGATGTCATTTTACGGTTGTGAGCGAGAGGTACCTCCCCGGTCGTGCCGGCCCAATTTCGCTTCAATGCAGCATGGAACTACCTCGTACTAACTCGTAATGTTATGCCCTTTATCTGGTTTACCCGTCCTTTTCTGACCACCAACCGTATAAAATGGGACCTGGTTCCCGTTAGCGTAATTTGCTTATCATCATCATTATCATCTTCGTCAGTATACTGGACTATATACAGATCATATTTTGGGTACCCCCAAAAAAAAAAAACACCAGGACCATTCCGTAAAAAAAAAGGCTTCATCAAATAATGCTTGATAAACATTAAACAAAGGTGAATGCAACTTTCTCAAACATTACTTTTTATTTATTTATTACTAATAAATACTTAAGCGACCTGTAATCATCATCATTATCAACCCCCATTGGTCCACTGCTAGACACAGGCCTTTTTCAATGAACGCCACGACGGCCGATCTCCCGCTACTCGCATCCATCCCGGACCAGCTACTGCACGGAGATCGTCTTCCCACCAATTTGTCAATCACATAAAACACTGCAAATATCGCATTTACGCGGACGACATACAACTTTACATATCGTGCAAACCCAATGATTTAGGCGACACGATAGTAAAATTAAACGAGGATCTATCCCGTATTGCTATCTGGTCTGAGGTTAACACGCTTATACCTAATCCGAATAAAAGTAAGTACATCTTGCTCGGTACCAAAAATTAAATATGAAGAATGTCCCAAAATTGTACTGTCGTCAAAGTATTGGACGACAAAATTGACCGAGTGGTGGAGGCACGCAATTTACGAATACTAATTGATGAAAATTTAAAATTTGAAAAACACGTTATACGTACAATCAGCAATTTGTTTTATAGGCTAAATTTTTACATAAAATAAAATAATTCTGTACCTAATTCTGTCTAATTTAAACTATACAGATGAGGTCATCGGGCTAAGACCTGCTTTCTAGATCGAAAACTCTTATACAAAAAGTTCAAAATGCCTGCGGCCGTTACTGCTTCGATGTCCCACCACGCGAACATGTTTCACCATTTCTCAGTAACGCCAAGATACTTCGAATAGATCAAAGAAGACAACTTCACTTCGCCACCCTGCTATTCGGCGTCATTAGGTAGCGAACACCTCCATACCTGTTCGACAAACTTCAGTGTCGAACAGATATGGAGGTGTTCGCTACCTAATGACGCTTGCGATAAACAGCTCGCTCTGACCACGCGAGGTTCAGCATACCTGCTCGCTACGCGGCTTCACAGAACGGCAGCATTTCGGGGTAGTTTTCGCTACATGGCCTCAAAGTGTTGGAATAATTTGCCGCCACCTACCTGTGCGATCTATGAAAAATTTTAATAAATTCAAAAACAGGTACAAAGCATATTTGTTACATATACAGCTTAACAATAGTAAATATTAAAAAAAATTGTTTTATTTTTAATTTTGTAAAATTTTACATTTTATCTTTAGAAATATTATATTTTTCTAAATAATACTCTTGGGCATACTAACCTTATATCGATGAGCCTATAACAGGGGCAAACTATCCTTTTACAATATTACCACCTACTAATTACTACGAAAAAGACGTTTTTCACGCACACATAATTTGTTATAATATACATAAACGCGTGACGCATCCTTATCCCATGCCCTCGAGGCGTCGTCTGACCGCGGGCCTGCCGACTCACTGAAAGTCGGTGGCGGTGAATCTAAATTCTCCGTCGTATGCTGAGTGACATCTCATTCTATGCTCCTCACACCGCATTGCTGTGCTGATAACAATTAATTATATCTAAGTGCCTACTGTATTTGATTTTTCTTTTTATTTTGTATACTATGTTTATTTTGTCTGTGGTTTTGTGAAGCAGAGAATAAATATGTTTCTATTCTATTCTAAACAATCTACTATTTCGTTTGTACGACAAATTACATACTTTTATTTATTATAACAAATATATTATTCGTCGCACACATAAAATAATACTTTGTTTACAGGTCGCTTATGTATTTATTATCAATAAATATTTAGAAAGTCCCTTAAGTATATACACAAGGAAACCGTATGAACAGCTGGTGTAATTAGGACTAAGACCCCCGTCACTGAGCGCGCCTGGTTACATAGTTCTCGTTTCCCACACTACGAACTTAAGGATAAATGCATTCTTCATTGGTTCTTTTCCCTTGAAAAAATCCGCCTCGTGATCTCTTTGTTTTTGTTCGCGGAGCAAATCGCTTTGCTCGCGAGAAAAAACTCTCCCTCTCGTTATGTCAGATATTACTATCCTTTTGTACATAAAAAATATTTTTATGAAACGCAATGTTTCAATTAAAATTACACGACTTTATAATAAAATAGGAGGCTCAGTATTCATTGAATTTTCTAGGATTTTAATTACGCATCCTAGCTTAAAGATTGTAATAGAGTAAATATTATTTAAGTCGTTTTTTTTAAAGGCATACCTTAAACGGAAAAACGGAACCTTAAGAGGACCACTCTGTTTCTGATTGGTTTGTCTGTCTGTACGTATGTCACGAACTTTTTTTCCAAACTCATCGATCAAGCTGAAATTAATATCTATAAAATGATGTAGCGTGTTATTTCTGAAGCACAGAAGAAATCATGCTTTTGATGAAGTCAATCATGCGATATAGTCGTTTGAGTGCATATTTTTGATATTACGCGGAAATCTTCCTCTGTTCTCATCTTCACTCTCCTCCTCGTTGACGTCATCACGAAATTTGGCAACCAGTACATATAAATAAATCAATTCGAAAATATGATTACATCCCTAAAAAAAGCTGTAACAAACGTTCATTTGTTCATTCCATACGAAATGAGTGCAAGCGCCCTCAAATCTCCAATTATCAAGGCTAAAATCCACGTAAATCCACAGAAATGTACATAAATACGTTCGAAAAACACTCCCCCTATGGCGCCAATCAGTCAGCCAAAAATATTAAAATATTTATCGCAAGCTTATATTATTTAGAATCTTCTGAACTCTATATCGGAGATGAACGTAGCCAGTATGGCGGTTCGTTGGAAATTTGCGAGGACAGACGTCCGCATTAACATATCGGCGACAATGTCCGCCGCCGACTGCCTCCGCACCCGTACTTCGACTCCCGCACTCTGATATTGGAATTCTTCTGAATCTTAAAGTAATCGGGGTACGGCTGTTACCCGCTAAACTTTGAATTTAATGCAAATTTGACAATTCTCAAAGAACTTTCCACGTAGTTGAGAGAAGCTTGTCGCGATGCTTCTTGTACTTTTAAATTCACTGTCGCACGGATAATACTAATGAAATCTATCTATATTCTACGTATTTCTATATCTATATTATGTACGATCTAATATAGAAATGCATGCACATTTTTTCTTATTACTCTAAGTTAAGATGCCATTATATAAGTTTTTTGTTTTAAATCGTAAATCATATAAAAACCAGAGTGTGATTACGAAGGGTAAATATGTTCCACTTACAAATACTACGCCATATAACGGTAAATATACAGCATGTGTGTTAAACTTTTTCCATTATCCTTCAAAGGAATCACGTTTCCAGAGTTCCTAATAACTAATGAGCTACCCGCCAGGTATCGGGGGCCGCGACGATTTACAACCAAGCGACATGTGACATGTAAAAGCCAAGTTGACACAAGACAGATAATTATTTTTCATGCAACCCGCAAATGTTCTTCAGTTGTCGTCATTTTAGGGTTTATGTACTTTCTGTTCTCCTAAGGGAAAAGAAGGAAATATTAGACTTAACATGTAGACGTTCTTATTTTTATCTCTCTTCGAGAAGTTACATAAGTAACTCCATATAAGTCAGTTTTACATTTTTTTTTTCAAACACCATTGTAGTAAGATACAAGTCCCCAAAAATAGTAATAAACAATTATGCTAACATTTGTACTTATGTTAGTTCTACACTTCCGCGCAAAATCTACTCATCGCACTTGAATGAAACTTATAATTTTGTGACAATTTGTATTCTATAAGATTCTATAATTTTCTACAAAAGGTGATCACATGGGGTTCAAGACACTATGGAGGTTTAGTTAGACTTTTAAATACATTTATTTCAATTGGTCTTTCCACATTCACAATCCAGGACAGACTTAAAATAGTACAAGAACGACAATGGAATTAATACAGTTTTTGATATTATCCCAAATATATCCAACCTCAACATCGCAAAAAGGAAATAGAGTGGCATTTCTTCAACACAGAGAACATCAAGCCTTAGAATGAAAGATGACAGATATACTTTTTTATAAAAATATTAAGTTTCAAAACATTATTGCTATTTCATTTGAAAAAAAAGCAGTATGGTCGGAATATTTTTATTTTAATATTTTATGCATCCTCTTCATTAACATATCCTATGGAAGACAGAGTAGAGGTAGGAGGCTACACAACAATTTTTATAGGCTAAGAGGTAAACGAGCAAGTGGCAGGTAACTACCGATGCCCAAAGACATTTGCAAACCCCCAGTTTTTGCAAGGGCGTAGCCGGCCTCTTTAAATAAGTCCTGGGTAATTTTTACATTATGATCAGATTTGTTCCTTATCTCAACCCTTAGTGGGAAAAGTGTTGGAAAGAGGAAAGAGTCTGATGCACCTCTTACATTGAGGTTAGATGGTAGATTGTAGATTGTAAGATGGTATTGATATTATTTCATACAAACTTAAGAGTTTGTATGAAATAATATTAATCACATGGTTCATAAGGACATATTCTACATACCAAAAATCCTAATAAGAAAGACCTGAGAGGTTTCGTTGATAGAAACACTCTAAATTTAAATGAGAGTACATTCTAAGTAAAGTCATTCAAATTTAGAGTGTTAAGAAATTCAAATTTAGAGTGTTGAGTGTTGAGAAAAAATCAACGCCTTCTGGCACAGTAGCAGAACGAAGAAATCGCGATCGCAACACATTGGACTAGCTGCGGCCCGCGTGTTTCTCCCGCTTAACATTCTAAAATTTCATATTATAAACTTTACCTTCCCTCTATTTCACGTCATGGTTTTAATTTATAAAAATCCTCTCCTAGATCACTAGGACTCGGAGACAACACTATCACTAGGAGATGTAAGTGATCACACTTACATCTCTCCTAGATCACTAGGACTCGGAGACAACACTATCACTAGGAGATGTAAGTGATCACACTTACATCATTAAAGAAAGCCTTTCGTTTGAAGTCTCTAGACAGTAGTTTCGATTGTGCGTTATCTGTCAGCCAGTCAATCAGTCGCTCAGTAACGGAAGAGTTCTATATAGATTATTTATTTCGCATGACTCCCTTTTCGTCAGCTCAACTGTAATGGGAGGGATTCATTTATCAGAAGGGATTGGAATGTTTCGTTATTCCGACGGACCCCGGATACGTAATTCGATCAAATAAACACAATAACAACGTGTAATTTATATTTTGTAAAATACTTCTTACTCTCTTGTAACTTGTAATTTGAATTTTGTAAAGTCCTTCTTTCCTGAAAATATACAGAATGAAATAAATAGTTTATTGTATTAAGGTAAATAGAAAACGAGTTCTTGTGTTAACGATCAGTGAGGGATACATTTGCTCAGTTGTGGACGAATAAAAACTGATAATGATGATCATTTTTTTGATATTTTTTAAAGTATGGGAAGGAAAACGAGCGCTCGAGGCCTTTTACGGACTACTGACACCCACACCCATAGGCATCCGCGTTATCATCGTTACACAGACAAGGGTTACCGGACAATCACCGGAGCTTGGAGACATGTGTTTATACTTTAGGAGACATATTAATATTCCACTACCTTTCGGTGACCATCGACGCCTGTGAACATCGGCTGAGCAGTTTGCACTCTCCTTCACCTCATCACTCTAATGGGTCACAGGTAATTTACAAACCACACAACATATCTTTGTACAATTATTTTATAATAATGAATTTGTTAACTGTGTAAATAGTTCACAAGGATTAAGAATTAAAATAAACAATTGTGATAATATTACTACTATTTCACGCAGGAATTATATGAGCGAGAATTTATTTCATCTTCATTTTAAAAAGTGAAAATCAAAGCTGCCGTTTTAATCCACCTCTCAAGTCCTGGATCCATTGTCTATATTGCATTTTGATACTCCAAGTTGCTCCATTTTATAGATATTGTACAATATTTTTAGACAGCTGAAGCTGCTAACTTAAAATAACGTTGTAATTATATTATACTTGCATCAAAGGCTTTTACACGAACGCGGTAAAGCGTTGTTCAAATTCCATAACGTAAACGCGAGAACGTGGATAAAATTCAACCGAAACTCGCTGGCTGTGTGCCTGGCGGATGGCGGCTGCCGGCAGGCGGCTGGTGGGCTGATTGTGTAATAAATCATTATATATCAATAGTACATAAGGGTGGCCTGCTAGAAACTTACTTCTGCCGCGGATGGCATCCGATTTCGGTAAGTACTAGCGTCAGCCCGCGGTTTTACCAGCGTGACTCCGGTCCTATTAGTCGTAGAATCATGGTACATAACCAATAGCCTTTGTACTATGCAACACAAAAATAATATTTGGTCTAGCCTATAAACTGGTCCGAATTGAAAAATTTGGAGAAATTCAGCGCTAATGAGGAACACTAGTTCCTGAAATTAGCATTGAAACAAATAAACAAACTCTTCAGCGTATTCATTTTTATTATTACTAAATTTGATTTCGCTCGCATAGACTCCTTTTGATCCTACCGTGAAGCCTTCGCTGACTGCCTAACAGTGAAATTTTTTTTCGAATCGGGACAGTAATTCTTGAGAATAGCGCAGTCAACCAAACAAACAAACTCTCGAGCTTTATAATGTTAATGTAATGTCGTCCTAGCTAAACTACGGCCACAACGGCCAGCTCTAATGAGAAGATCCACCTGAGCAGGACATATTACAGCACAGAAGTCTTTGCGAAGGCACAAGCACAGACAGAGATCAGAGGCAGACTATCGATAATAATGATATGGAGGTAGATATGAGTGTTCAATGGGACGTGCTTTGTCCGTGCGTAAATAGTTAACGATTTCATTTTTACACATACTTGAACAGTGGTATACTATTGCTACATTGCATATAGATCAGACCAGCGTGACATGAAAAAGTAGACACCGTCGTACATTGTAACAGCTCCATCGGTTGTTGAGGTAGACAACTAGGCATTTCCTTACTTAGAGACTCCACTCCATCTGAGCTACAATCATTAGTGACAATTATGAAAGAAGACTGTGAGAATATGGGCTTACACATGAACGCGAAGAAAACTAAGGTTTTAGTATTTGATAAGGAAGTAAGAAATATGATCGACGATGTAACGCTGGAACAAGTCAATGAATTTGTATATCTTGGTTGTGTGTTTTTGGCACGGATGGAATGTACACCGTAGATGATGAAAGAAGTATATGTGCAGGGAACAGAGTGAATGGAACGTTAGAGAAACTGCTAAAAGCACGGTTTTAAGCCAGGGTGCCCGTCTTGCCCTGCATAATTACCAACGTTACTGTATGGAAGTGAGAGTTGGATATGTCAGAAAAGGCATGAAAGTAGAATTAACGCGGTCGATATGATGTCGTTGCGAAAAATACGTGGCGTAACCCTTGCTGACCGTGTTCTTAATAAAGAAGTGAGAGAGATTAGGAATTAATGAAAGTACCGGTGTTAAAATGAGAAAGAGCATGCGCCGATGTTTCGGACATGTAGAAAGGATGACGGATGTAATGTTAACGCAAAGAGCAAGGTTAGCGAATGTGGAAGGATGCAGGTACAGGGGAAGACCCAGACTAACTGCCTACCCCGTTGGGGTACTGGCGTGATGATGTGTTGTTGTTGTTGTATTGCCTAATTTCTTATACTCTGGTTATACAGTTTGGCGGTCAATAGTCACTATTTAATGATCCGGTAATTTTTCGTCGTATACAATGCAAAAAATTGTCATTTTGTAAATTCTGACATAGAAAAATTTTATCAGTCGCAAGATATGATCTGCACTTACTAGACGAGCTCAAACGGAATCTTGTAATAACACTATTAGAAGAAATAAGAACGCTGTGAATTTTAATCATGTTTCATTTCGTATTGCTTGTATTTTACAATGGCAGTACGTGCTCGTGGGATAACTGAGCCATTTGCGAGATGACCGAGTTGTACTACGGATATTCAAATATTAGTGCAAACCATGCCCCGCCTTTTTGTATAATTGGATAAATCTGAATTATTGATGTCTTGAGTTTATGCGAATGTTACTCATTACAATATAACTACTTTAAGCAACCCCGTGACGGGCGGACTGACTTCAGTCCGCCCGTGACCATGGTTGCTGTAAAGATTCAAACGTTGAGCTAGTTAAATAATTAATTAAACAGCAAGAAATTCTGAAAAAGTAGTTTTACTGTCATAGTCTTACTTAAGTATCAGTGTAAAAATAATGACAATGCAAATTTAAAAGTTTTGTCACACAATTCATTCAAATCCCTACTTTATTTTTATTTTTTATTATTTTTTAATGAACTAGGCGAACAACACGCTTACAGTACGCTTGTTAGTGGTGAATTTAAAACTGTATAAGAAAATATAATAATATTAACAAATAGAATTAATCTTAGCTAAATAATTAAAAATTATTACCTGACTGTTCCTAGATGAACAATACTTCCCCCAACTGGAGGTTACAGTGATTTATTTATATTGAAACAAAAAAAATTGCATTAAGTCCTGTGGATGTTTGAAAATATATTGTATTCTGTATTTATACAAAATTTATTGTCTTGTTTCGAATTTTAGCCTTTACACGTTTTGGCTTTAGAACCAATTGATTATTTGTAAACCCTGATTGGTCGATTTCACGCTGACAACATTTAGAATATGGAATAGTTGAAGTGTGCTCGATAACACTATCAGGAATCAGGGCGGATGGCAAAATATTGACTGCGGTGAAGATAATCTAATAGTATCTAAGTAGATGTTAACCATCATTCAAAATTCATCGTCTCTATTCACGCAGGCGCCATTTCCTTTTGTGTCATAATTAAAATTAATTTCTTCATACCATCATATTATTGGCTCTATAATGGTTTCATAACCGGTTTGCTCATAATATAGTATCTATACCAAATTTAATTATATCTTGGACCCCAACCACCTCTCAACTTTGAACTGTTATAACATGACACATAATAAAGAAGCTCAAAATAGCCTTTCTTATCACAAACAAATGTTGAAAAAAAAACAAAAAATGAGAACAACCTCACAAAGAATATCTACAGGAATGTGCAGAATTTCTTCCATTCGGACGTTATTGCTCAGAAATTGCCCGAACGTCAAAAGCTCAATAACATTAAAAGCACGTAATGCCGGGTGCATCCTAGAAGGCGTAATATTACGAGTCGCTCCTACAAGTAGGTTAGGTATGTAAAGTTCGCAAGGCGCACCGCCAAATTCCCGAGGCAGGCCGCAGGGTGTGCCGGAGGTGCGGAGTGTGGGGCGGGCCCGCTGCATTTCCCGACCTTAATGTAGCCATCAGCAAATTGCAGACACCAGCTGTTGGTGACAAGAAATCCCTGACATAGTTCTCATCTTCGCAAATATGTAAACAGTTGGCATGCACGCTGTTTTTAATATGCCTATGTTTTTTTTCGACTTGACTATATATGTGAACGATTTCAAAAGTGGGTGGTGCCTACTTTGTTTTAACTCATTCCGTGTAACAATGATTGAAGAAAGCTACGGACTGTAATTGATGTTTTAAGTTCACGCGAATGTTACTCATTACAATAAAACTACGATTCTATCGCTGCTTCTTTAATTATTTAACTAGTCCGACGTTTCAGAAGCTTTACAGCAACCACGACCGTGACGACGTGTACACGTGTCAATAGTTGCTGTAAAGCTTCTGAAACGTCGGGGCAGTTAAATAATTAAATACACCGTGATAGAATCCGTAAAAGTAGTTTCATTGTAAAACGGACTGTAAGTTCATGTTTTTAGTTAAGAGATACCAGTTTGTATATACAGTAAGTATTATGAAATCGATCCGAAGTATAATTAAAAGGACATTCATTTGTTCGGTTTCATAACTTTGTACAACTGAACCAACAATTATTCGATTAAATAATACAATATAAACAAAATTATTTTATATTTTTTAATTAGCTTCATTATTAATTTATTAGTGCATTAAAAATACTGACTATAAAACTTGAAGACAAGCCCTTCTCAAGGTTAATAACATTTAGAAAGTCGTAGAATTATTAAGATTTTGCAGCATAAACTAATTTGAATATGAAAGCACAATGGATAAAGCAAAATAAAGTGATATACTTTGACAAAATAAATATATTAAAGCATTTTGAAATATAATTTGAGGTACGTGTACGCTAAATTCCTGCGGCTTAGGGCGGTGTATTTAAACATCGAGGCACTTAAATTGTTGCGCAAACATCGACGTCTCTGGTGATAGGTGTCGGCTGTAAGCGTGTAACTGGTTATTAAATACCCGCTCGCGACTGCACCGTGACCCATATCCACTGCACTACACTTATACCAGTGGACTTTATTGATTCGCAGTCTTGAGACGCTGTGTCTGTCTCCCTCTGCCGCTGCAGATCCTGTGCCCTCCCGGGCTATTTACTCAATACTCCGGAGCCCGCCGCTCACTACGCATTGTAATATTTGTGTACTATCGCATGACTGAATTTATTCGCTTTACACAAATGTTAAATTCATGTTCGTGTAGGCGGTGTTTATTTTGTATTAATATTTTTACAAAATGGCGAATTGTTAATATAACAAATACATTATAGCTCGTTCGTTCGTTTCTTATTTATAGTTTAAATTTATTTATTGTCCAGCCTTTCTTATCTTACATTTCCATTCTCTTTTAAAATCATTGGAATATATTTGATTTGATTTTTTTCTATTATTTTTATTGAGAAAAGATGTAAACGATTATGTAGCAAAGATATATACGTTAATCCTAAACTCTCCACTTTTAAATAACATTAGTGTAGTAAAAGTTAGTAAGTTGATGTAAAATGTAGTGTCATAGCTGCATTGCTATGTAATTTGCATTGCGAATTCGGCACGACCGATTAAAACAAAAAAGTCCCGCATAATGTCGCGTGAAGTAAAAGCTACGCTAGCGCATTCCGTAAAATTTATAATTCCAATTATTCAGATTGGCCAGGGTCCTCCAATATCCGATCTGATGCCTCGTGTGGGTTTGCCATCAGAGCCACGATCGCTAATGCTAAGCTACGCGGTGTGATGAAGACACATATAAGTATTATCACCAGATAATCCAGATGATGCAATATTTGATATTGGGATCAGAATATGGTACCGTTCTGTAGTTTTTGCATTAAGGAGTATTATACTAACATATAAACTTTGTCATTGTTATGATTAGGTGCACGCGATGTACAGAAGACCATTTACCAGTTGAACCAGGATGGATGCTTGTGGCCTATTTTTCTAAACACTACCTCACTAAGCCAACTGCACGCATCGCAGTATGACGCAACACGAACTTGAGTTCCGTAAATGAACTATAAAGAAGCGAATAATAGCCCAGGGTATAATTATATTTTGTAACCCAGTCAATGCATCCATTACAGCGGCTTTTTATTCGGTCACAATATTTACTGTTTGCCTTTTTTATTTCTGTTTAGGTGAATGAGTCAAATTATCTGATAGTATGACTGCCGATATAGTGATGGTGATCGTGAATTATTAGTCCACTGGAGAGATGATCGTTGATTTTATCATTACTAAATGATAAACTGATGATATATAACTGCATGAGCAAAAAGCTGCAACTTTCAAACAAAAAACACAGTCAGAATGTTATTACAATCTTTTATAACATATATTGACGAACGGCTGTGTCAATTGTTCGCGTGTTACGCTAGATGTTGTGGGATCGAATCCCACCTAGATCATGGATGGTTACATATCTGTAATAAAAATTTTATATATAATTTCTTAAAAAAAAAAAGAAATATATTTCCATTGTTTAGTGTCTATAACACAAATCCTCCCAGTACTTACCAAAGACAAGGCTGACGTGGTGTAATTAGTACACATTTATTGTTATTGTATTTTTATTATTCTAAATGTCATATGAGTATATCACGAACAAGAATAAGGATTCCCTCGTGATAGATTTTATATGGGCGAAAGCGTGGCGCACAGTTCATGTGTTTATAATTTCCGTAACCACGTCACTTCATCCTCCAAATGCCTAGCCTTGATGGAAGTCCAAAAACTTGTCCCACGAGGAGAGGGGTGACGAAGGAGAGCAAGGCATCGGCATAGTAATTATGTGGGTGTCTATGGGCGTCGTTAGCGGTAAAAATAGTTTTTTTGCTTCTTTGTTTTCGGCCCCCCTATTCTATAACAAAAAACTTCAATGTACGTGCCAACCTTGATAGTATTAACAGATGGTACACCGATCCAGAATTAAATGGATGTATTCTATTCGAAATACTTTTGGTAAAGGTAGTGCCAGGCAGATATGACGCTCCCATAATATCTCTGTAAAATAATAGCTATGCTGTTGTGTTCTGTGTGTAGTTTCCTTTGGCAGTCTCCGGTGGTCCATCGGAGAGCATGAGGACAACAATGTGTAAAACGGTTGTGTCATCAGCATTCATTAAAACGATTAGACAAAGAATTCTTGTCCTATAAAAATCTTAAAATCGCATGTGTTACTTTAGGCTGGTGTTGCGCGATGGAATATTTCTGCAGTCGATCATGATACTATATCATAAAAGAAACTTTCAGCTGGAAGAAATTATGCAGTCTATTAATATGTGCAGTACAAGATTTGTTCCACGTTATGACGAGACTAAGCTATCCTAGAAGTCTCGAAAAAAAAGTGTTTATATTTAATAATATATAAAACTGATCCTGGGTCACGTTATGGTCTTAGTGGGGGTAGGATTCTCCCGCTAGAGAGTTCAGGATCCCCACACCAGTCGGCGCACAGGGTGTTCGGATGCGGCATAGATGATTTTCTCGCGTTAAAAAGTGCTTTGTTTAATACTAAAGAAATTATAAAATTGACTCAATGGGCCACCAGTTATAACAAACCACGTAGTATCATGTGAGCGAGAGCTTCCCCGGTCGCACCGGTCCAATTAGGTTACAATTAAACATGGCACTACTTCTTACGAAAAGCGTGACGCTTTACTATGCTTACATCGGTTAAATCTGCTTACATTTTAATTAAAAATCATGTTTCTTGTAGTAAACTAAGACATAAAGATTTTACAGTACTGTTTTAACACGTCCTTTACTTTCATGATCATTTGAGTAGTAATTTGTAGATAGTTTTAGAATATTTTACTAAAAACAATTGTAAAAGATATCGGTTGCACTCAGAGATGCAAGTAGAATACACATAAAATAAAACAGAACACGCCTACGATCACGACCCGATTGTGACACAGCGCCTACGTCGTAGCGCGTAGGCGGTTACGCGGTTACGTAGCACAGAGGGAGCAACGACCTGCGTGCTACGCTTTCTTTACGTACTCTTTATTGAGGTCAGAGGGTACATAAAATATGACGCTACAGGGTGATGACCTTGAGAACCATTTTAACGCTAGTCATTATAAAGAATTAGTCTGAAACATAAATGTCATTTTTTATGAAAATATAATAACACAAAGAGTTTTTTAGATTTTTCACTAGTAGTAGATTTTTAGTAAGAGCTAGTGCCAGGCTACATTGCAGCTTAATTGGGCCGACACGTCCGGGGAGATAGCACTCGCTCATATGATACCGCCGTAAAGTGACATCTTTGGTGTCACGTTTCGTGCGGTCTGTGAGTGGCTACTGTCGGACCACGCTGCTCCACTTTGGAGGAAGAAGTGAAAGCAACGCATCGTCATAGTATTTTTTGGTTGTTCGGATTGTTCAACTTTGCCCTTGATATAAAAATATATATTACTGGTCCAAATTAAAAGACAATTACGCTACGGCAAATAAAAGCAGAGCCACTTGAGGAAAACCCCGAGGTGGAGGATATACATGTGTATCTGACCGACATGTTTCAAGGTCAAAATAGTCGCGTCATTACTCAGTAAGAGGTGGTACTGCCTCGCAGCCGAATTGGGCTGATACAACCGGAATGGTACCACCTGCTCACAAGACACCGCCAAATATAGTGGTAGACAGCGGCAATACGTACAATATCTTTTTATAAATGTAAGAAATTTTATATATCTAAGATTTTTATCCCTGACTTATTGGACTGCGGGATTCGATCCCGTGACCTCTAAAGTTACCACTGCTCGAATCCGTTAGTCAAATATAATAGTACAACTATCATCAGGGCTCCTCGACGGCTAGTCAGCCTCCTAAGGGACCAACTCCACCTCCACAGATGGGGTCGCCCAGCACTACAGGACAACCCCACCGACTCTGAGACAGTGCAATGGGGTGAAGTTCCCGTCCTCGCCCCTTGCCCCGAGCGCAAAAGCGCCACCTCCTGTTGCTCTTAGGTCCCCTCTTCTTATAAGAGGGGTACCGAGAGCGATTCCTCCTCCTGATCTATAAGCTCTTTCTTCTTATAAGAGGGGTGCAAAGATCCCTCTCGGTTCAATTGCCTTCGCCTGGGTTCACCCCACCGCTACTAAGCCCCACCGCCACGAGAAGGCTCGAACCATGGTGGGGTAGTTAGAAGTCTAAGTTAATACAGCGTAATGCATCCACTAATTATAGTAATGTATATTATATAATATATGTGCATAATATTCGATTTCCTTAAAATATTTGAATGCACCTCCGAGCAACTATACAACCACGTAGCAATCGCATATCAAAATGAACAAAGTATGTTGTCAGATTACAATTAGGTACAAAAAACTTCTAAGTATTCATAACATTTAATCTAATTTAAACCTTAGCTAGCTAGAATTAGGCCGAAAAGAACATTTCTTAAGTACACCCAAACTTAAAGTGGAAATACAAATGTATTTCTACTTTAAGTTTGGGTGACTAGGACGTTCTTTCCTGTGGATTTTGTATCCAGTTGTATGGTTGGTCGAAGAAATATACTTATTTCATAAAAATCTGTGAAGTCTATGACTCAAAGACCGAATCCACGGGGTGGATCACTAGTAACTTAATAAATATGTAACTATCTGTATAATTATTCATTATTAACATCGATGTAATATAAGAACAGTAATATATGGAGATATTTAATAAATAACAACTTCCAGAGACAATATCGCGACAGGAATTCAAAGAGGCGTGACGTAACGAAATGATGCGGTTGACGGCGCGCCGCGAGCTTATCGAGACGTGTTGTATGTAGTACGACAAAACCTGACAACCCCTAATAACCCCACCCCTCGCACCCGACAACTCGGAGCCCTCGAGTAAACACTCTCAACTACTTCAAACACTTGGCTAATTTTACGTACACGAAGAACTGTTGTATCAAGCTTGCGTCGCCCACGACGTCTAATAATGTTGGAAAATACTACACCACCATCGAGTAACCAGAGACAGCAAACTAACGTACAAACTACGCTAAACACTTCTTAAGTATTTGTCGCTCCAGAGTAGCGCTAGGAAATATTAATAGATAGCATTCAGTGTATAGATTAGATGGAAGAACGATTCCAATACTGCGTGAAATATACTTGCGATCTGCCCCTGCACCTATGATTAACAGTACTACCTAAAGAAATCATACACTTAAACCTTCTGCAGGACTCGCAACATTTATAGGTGAAGGCCACAGGTAAATCTGTTAAGTAGATTTTCATAAAATAGAGACAGACAGCCTTTGGTAAGTTAGTTTAATAATTAATTACTTTTTCTTTTTTTTACATACAAATCCTAGCTGACCGGACGTGGTTCCTGTGATAATAAAAATATCGTGGCCATTATCAATAAAGTGTAGCCTGTATTTTGACATAAAAACAAAGTTTTGACATATTATTATAAATCCTAATACGCACACAACTAAATGTTGTGACGATACTTTCTTTTATGTTATCCCACAGGAGTCTTACAATCCGCACGAAACGGATACACAAAGTATTACAGCACAGCTACCACCTCTCGCTGGTGTTACGCGAGCAGAAGTACCACTGTCGTGCCTACCAGATTCATTTGCCAAGCAGCAATGAGGCTACAAAAACACTTTTTTCTTCACTATAAGCGCATATCTCTTCGGAATTGTTTGAGGAACAATTATATTTCTACGGAATTGTGTGGGTAAACAGTTATATTTCTACGGAATTATTTCCCAAACAATTCCGTAAAATTGTAGTTTGTAGTTAGCGAGTAGAAGTGCAAATAGGCGGCATCATAATAAGTTGCGAACAAGAGCCGGGCCAAAAGCGCCTGGAACTTGGCTCTACAATAAAGTTGAAAAATCGAGGGGATTGCTGCGCTGCGGGCGTCGCGTCGCTGAGAAAAAACGACGCCAACATTTCGCACTTAATGAAACTGTAGCTGAAACTAAATAAAGGAGTTTCACATTTACACAATAACGCTAAGTATTGTTTCAGTATTCCGTATTCCGACGCCCCTCGGTGGCTGCGAGGCGCTATATCTTATTCAACTTCGATTAGTTTCTGTGTCCATTGAGATAAAATCGTCAGAGCCAACTTTATTGCCCACTCCATTGACTTACTCTTTCAAACATCTGAAATCGAAAGGTCACACAAACTGACCTCCGGTGATGACATTCTTTTTACGGCTCCATGCTCACGATGGGGTTCTGTGCCCCACCATGGTTCAAGACTTGTCGTGGCGGTGGGTCTCAGTAGCCTGGGTTGAACCTAGGCGAAGCCAATTGAACCGAGGGGGATGCTCGTTGCTCCCCTCTTATAAGAAAAGGTTAGGAGGGGGCTAAAGAACAGGAGGAGGTCTTCCTCCTGTTCTTTAGCCCCCTATAGTCCCCTAGTATCCCTGCAGTATGGGGGACGGAAGAGCAACAGATGGAGGCGCTCGTGCGCACGGGGCAAGAGGCGAGGATGGGAACCTCAGCCCACTGTCCCAAAGTTGGAAGCTGATCCTGTGGTGCGGGACAACCTGCTGTGGAGGTGACGTACGCCCCCTAGGAGACTGACTAGCCGTCGAGGTGCCCTGAGCATTTGTTGTTCCCAGCACCTCACCAAGGGCGACACTGATGGTTTTAGTGTGTATTCGGCACCATAATGTGTCACGTCCCCACACACCACAGGATCCCACCCAGACTTGCACACATAATAAAAAACTGTAACGTTATTTGGAAAAAAATAGATATTTACTATTTTTTCTATAAGTTGTAATTGATCAATTATCCATAAATCTAATTAGCCAATAGAAGAACTAGACGTAACTGCAGCCAATTTGTGATGGCTCGACCGGGGAGGTACCCCTCGATTAAATGTAGTTATCGTGAGGTGGCAATAATGACGAGTCTTAAGTGATTGTGGAGTTGCTGGTGGCTCGTGGAACATAAGGACAACACCTAATAAAGACAGCCACTTTACACAATAAAGTATAAAACATATGCCATGCTGCATTGCAGCCGGAAATGAGGGCGACGCATTTGCATTAGTGCGAATGGTGTAGTATGGGCGTCGGTAGTCGTCAAAAGGCTCCGTTTGTTCCCCTATACTGTAAGAATGCATATACACCCAATACTAGCTCAGATTTTATTTAGGTGCAAAACCTGTATACTGTAGTAAAATGTATATATTATATATAGAGAAATCTTCAAACTTTACTTAGGCTAATTTGGTTAGAATGAATGAAAACACACTAAAATATTTATTTCTGTAATACTATAGTCAAATAATTTCCTTTTCCAAATATAATATCAGTTTTCTGTTACACATATCCGTCCCCTTTCACGAAATCACTCGCACGCAAAATATACAGCAACCAATAGAAAATTGTTGCACTTTAAAAATATACAGCTTAACTAGATAGGTGTTACTCAATCGGTTTATCTAGATCCCGCTAGCGCTTATAATAAAAATATCTAGTGTTCAAACGCCACGAGGGGCGGTGCGCAAGTTTTAATTACTTGCCGTCTACTTGGCCCTTGTTTTTGTTCCGATGGGAATATTTCGTCTCCCAACTAAAAACTCTCGTTTATAAACTGTTCCCGGGACCTCTTTGCGAACTTGTTTAATGTGTATCTACGGTGGATATAATTACTGTGGGAGAATGAGCTATGAGCATTAAATAGTTTGGTCTATATACGTTCCACAGCTTGGGTCGAAATTGTATATGATTAGCGAAATTCACAAATCATGAACTAGGGCTGCTCTGACAGGGCCGGCTGGTTTGACGATGATATTTTTTATTCTTTGAGGAGCGGCTCAAACAATGTTGAATGATTCAAAGACAGGGTAAGATTGGGCAAACTGTATTCCAATAGTTGGTATACAATAGAAAGCTATTGGAGTTGGCTCATTAAGAATGGATTTTAAGCTGTGGTATGAAGAAAATAGGACGTGTAAAATTGTGTGAAATAGTAACGCTGTACGTAATGCTTTACTGCGTTTTCGTCTCTAGCCAATGCTCTACTTCAGAGTCATGTCTTTCCTTAAGGAGTCAATTAAGATATGTCAGTTCACTGAGCATCTCCTACCGCATTTATCACGGGGAGCATTCCGAGCCATTGTTCGTACCTGCAGCTGAATATCATTACAAGACTTCGCGTCTTAATTCAAAATTTTACCGGCGCCATCTCAATGTTCCGTACTACTTCTTTAACTCAGCTACCCTTCAGGAATCAGCTACCCGTTTCGGTATTTCCGGATCGATACGACTTAGGGATCCTCAAGAAGCGAGCCTACTTGTCACTAAAAGGCTGTCAACGCATCTACGAGGCCTTTGGTGTTGCGGATGTCTCTGGGCGTTGATGGTCACTTTTCTCGTGTCCCAATGTCTCGTTTGCCTCCTAAACTATAAAATGATAACTTGTATAATGTAATTGTATTAATGCTGCAAATCGTAGGGTGAGCAAGTAATCAGCACAACCTATTATTCGGTGAATATCTTCTACATGACGTTTTACGCACAAACAATAAAAAAACATCCAATGTAAAAATGGTAATTATTAATTAAAAAATATCTGTAGAACAACGCGGTACAGATAAAGGAGTCGGACAATGCGACGACGAATAAAGGCGCAGACAATTGTTAGCAATTAGCGAGCTCTGATCGATCGCTGCCTCCGTTTTAACGACAAACGCTCGAATTTCATTACATTATTCACAAAAACCCGCCAGGGACTTTGGGTTATTTTTATTAGGAAGCAATGCAAACGTTTATCTCTAAAGTAACTGGTCTGAAAAGTATACTTCACAAAAGTAAACTGTTTTTGAAATTGGAATTACTTACTACTCCGCCTACTTCTTCTGACTAAATTCGTTGCGGGTTCGAAGTCAGTTTTAGGTTTTCCCTCAGACTCCCCGCGATTATGTTAGGGGTCATTGTGCAACTGTGGACCTTGGCGACACGGGAGTAGCAGTGGTGCGAACGATGAAAGATGAAAACATACAAATAGAGGCGGAAAGTGACATTGTTTTATACCGTGTACTGGCGTTAACACTCGCATTTGATGGACAAATAAACTGCATGAATTTCACTGAATACCATCCATTACGACAATGTTATGATCTAAATGTATTGTTATGGGGAGGAGCAGCCTGATTGCCAAAGCAAAGCATTAATCATTACATTCTATTCCTGTGATGAAACACTTAAAGATTTAAAGAATCAAATTATATCTAAAGCTTTTCAATGTTCAATATATATACAAACGAATTGAAATTTTCAATTGTACGGAACGTCTTCAACATTTTGTTATGATATCAAAATTAAAACATAAAAGCAATTGTGTCTGATATATCTTACAATCTCACTGAATTTATCGAGATCGTAATTAAAATATGCTTTGTTAGACCTAAAACAAGGAGCTGTCAATTATTTTTAGTACGTTTTTTATTACGCAATTATTCACGAATCTATGAAGACTAATGCGGATAATGATATTCCTAGGTAAGTTTTTGCTACAGTTTTAGGTAGATGGTAGTAGCCAACTAGTCTCTACCTATAAAACGTTGCCGTCTACGCAATATAAGGTTTTAAGTGAACACATGTTTACTAACATATGTGCACACTTATCCGAAACAGAAAATGATGGATCACACTCCACATTGTTCAGTCTACGGTATCTTCAATGTGACATTACGCGTTGTCCGTGGGCGCAATATCAGACAATGGACTCTAGACTATTATTAAGATTAGTTCTTGACCTATGTATGTTCATTTGTATGTTTGTTTGTCTACGTATATCGCTAAAACAATTGATCCAATCCTTTTTTTTTCTTGCATTTACTGCGTCTTAGGGTACGGTAAAGATTTCACCAAAATCGGTTCGTAGTTTTAAGCGAAAAATTATAAAAAACGTAATTTAAATAAACTAAATAGACTTCGAAAACGTATTGTCAACCCTTAATTGTGAAATCATTATAACTTTAAAGTCGGTGCCAATACTAAAAAGAAATACTAACGTTTCCTTTGCCTTGCTTTACAATACAAAAGAATAGTACCAGTCCTATTGGATGCTTGGCATCCACCACACACCACACCCCATACACAGTTTAAGTATAATCAATAAATATATAAAATAAACGTAAAGGGTAACAGTGAAACTTCAATACATAAATAAATTTATAAAATCATTTATTTAAGTTCACGTGTTTCAACCCTACGCTCGGCAGTCGTCGATATTCACAACAACTATGCCTACGGTATAATTTCTTGTATTGTTCTATGAGGATGTTGTCTATTTGAAGTAACAAATATACCATTAATTTCTTATCTTTAAGGTTGTTCTATATTCCACCGGCCTAACAGATATGACATTCGCAGCGGATAATGGACTCAGCGGAGGCGGCGGCGCTCTCCGCGGGCAGCAGCACCACGGATGGCTCGCCGGGCTCGTACTACGACGCGCGCTGGCTCAACGTGCACGCTGACGACGGCACCCTGGCCGCCAGGGCGCGCAGACTGCTGCTGTCGCCCAGCCGACACTTCGACCACATAGCCGTCAATACGAGCTACAGCGCTGTGCTTATGCCGCCCTATATCAGCACTGATGGTGAGTTGCACGAGAGTTCATAATTGAACAAGTA
>JAFELO010000014.1:652075-677052 GCA_017140195.1 Eumaeus atala | reverse complement strand
CCGTGTGCTATATTATATAATAAACATCCGCATAATTACTATGCCAACGCGTTGTGCTTCTTTCCTCCTCCCCTCCAATGGGCCACTAGTAAGTCACAAAATGCATGAAACGCCACAACTGAGTTCTCACTTTGCAGTGGCAACATGTGAGCGATTTTTTCACACCCTCTCGTGTTTAATAAAAATTGAAAAGTTTATTTACTATTATTTTATTTCAAGATCCAACACAGGCTCAAACATCTTACAAGTACTACAAAATTTACATAACTTCCTATTTCATATATGAAATATAAAAAAAATATCCTTAGCTTCCTAGCTTTTGGGGTAGGCAGAGAGCCTACCCCAAAAGCTAGCGTGAAGATGTGTTGTTGTTGTTGTTATCCGTAGTATTCGGTACCAGTCGTAACATAATTCGTAACGGAACGGAACATATATGTTTCATGTGGCATCGATGGTAGGGTCTCGACGAAACAGGAGACACAACAGCACAACATCACAGATAGTGAGATAAGGACCAGCTGGATAACGTTTATTATTTCTACATTCGACTCTTAATATACTACAAAGGTATGCTAAGTTATTGCTTTTGTTAAAGTTTAAATATTATATTATACTTTAAATAATAAACATTAAATAAAGCTGACAACTACAGATGCAGACATCCGCAATATTGTCTTGCGTTCCCTCTTTTCCTCCTCTCTACCGACGGACCACCAACGATTATTATGTTACTCACTAGCCACACAGACACTAGCCACTAAGGCTTAAACAATATGTCTCATTTCGAGAAAAGATCGTTAATTTATATACACATCTTTAAAAAATTAAATATAGGCCAGACCCTCCTTGGTGCATGGCACCAAATGTTAAGAAATACTAGGCTTTATTGTTTATGGTATATGGGGGCAAACGAGTATCAGACCTTTTTATGACTCCTATGAACATCTGCATAATTATGACGATTTTCCTCCTCCCCTCCAATGGGATGTAATCATTTGACTTCAAAAGTTTTTATAATTTGATTGAGACTAGAAGAAGCATAATAGTGTAGTGTACGATTCGTTTGGGTTATGAGTTGTGTGTAACAAAGCAGGCCTCGATTCAGCCAGTAAGTGCACAAAATTAACCCGTGCCGCACTAATTAGGCCTCGCGCCGGAACATTAGTGCATAAATTTAGCTACGATTAACGTTGTTAAGGCTTCGTTAAAATGTCCTCGCTGAATTGCATTGCAAAATTTTTTGAAGCGCTATAAAGTAACAAGTAGGGCCTAATTCGACGCTTTCAGCTGGCTGAACTCAATTAACCTACATAGATCCAGGGGCAGGCGAAACTTTCTCGAACCAATGAAATCAACTCAATTTGGGTACGGCTCGTAGTTGTGCCGCAGTTCAAACGTCAACAAGTTCTTCAGTTCCGTTTGGGAATGCATTTTAATTAAATGCATGCTTGTAATTAATTTTTTTACATCTGAATTATACTTATGGATAAAAAAATGTAATTTAATTTGATAGATATTCGCTACTACAGTGAAACTGTATTTACGGATTTTATCACGTTTTACTTAATTGATTAACTAGCCCGACGTTTCAGTTCAGTTTTCAGCTTTACGCCAACCGTGGTCACGGGTGGACTGATGGATCATGGTTGCTGTAAAGCTCTGAAACGTTGAGATAGTTAATTAATTGAATAAACCGCGATAAATTCCGTTAAAGTAGTTTTATTGTAATGAGTAACATTCGCATAAACTTAATGATAATCTTCAACTACGCCACTCGATTATTTCGCTACTTAATGTTTTTACTTGTTGAGGTCAGGAAAGTTATACGCTAGTGGCGAGCTCAATCAATTAATGATTTACACGATGATCTCGCTTTTTGTGTTAAAAATTTAGTTTCTAACAAAAAAACGCCGGGAACAAAAAGCTATCGGTATCCATGTCACGATGAGGTACCGATATAACTCTGACGGGATGGCGAACAGATTCTACAGGAGAGACATCACATTAAAATATCTCAATTGTATTGGCAGCAAAATTGTAGACTATCTTACATCAGTACCTGATAGTATGTTACATGGGGGTTGAGTATTTACAACCAGCTTCGGCGCTTAACCTCCATTCCTTCCAAGTTTCGTTTCCGAAATAGAATATATCGTTTATGTTAATACAGAATATCATTTATCTCGTAGCCAAACTTCATCCAAACTAGTTCTTATGTGAAAGAGGAACAACTTTCGTATTTATAGCATTACAATACACATTTTATTTTGTTTCAGATGGCGAAGTACAAAACCAGATCGCTTGGTCAGAGCATCTGGACCCGCTGTTCGTCAACAACTACGAAATAGACCCAACACTGTCGTGGCAGTATTTTGCGTCGTCAACGGGCTTCATGAGACGATATCCAGGTTGGTATCGTTATATCAATTAGTATCTACACTTCACGTAGCCTATGTATGTATGTTAAGCAACGCAACTTCGATATTATGACGGGCCAGTCTCAGGACAAACCTATGCTTGTGTTCCTGATTATCAATTGAATGTGCATCCTGTTGCCTACGACTATGTGTCAGTTGTGTATATGTAAGTGCAGTTATTTTTATGTATACTGCAGAACAAATATGGTCCGGATTGTAACCAGCGAATTATGGAGGCTGTTTCTACAGTAACAGCGGTACATAAAAAAATATTTTCATAGACGAAATCGATAGAACCTTACATTAACAATCTGGAGCTCAAGCGCAGGTGTATTCATAAGAGTTGTATAGTAGTGACACTTTTGACATCCGTCATTAAGCTGTCAAACTACGTGCAGATCTGAACAGGTTACACTAAAATATTCGTACTTATACATCGTCAGTCCTTCGAAAAGTAGTAAAAATAGTTTCTTCCCCTCAGCACATCGAATGTGACATGAAATTTTTCGACTAGCGAATCACAATTAACTAAGTTTATATGCATGACATTAAACCACATCTTCATGAATTCTAAGACGAGTGAGCTCACTCCCAACAACGAGTCTTAAAATGGCCGATGTCATGTTTTTTATTTATTTCCAGCCATGTCTTGGCCGCCTGAAGACGGCTACTCCCATCACGCCCGCGATTTCTACGACTTCAGGTCTTCAAACTGGTTCGTAGAAGCCGCAACGTCTCCGAAGGATCTGGTGATCTTGTTAGATGATTCAGACGATCTCAGCTCATCCTATAGTCGTCTGGCTAAAGCGACAGTCTCGGCACTGCTGGACACGCTCGGACCCAACGATTTCGTCAACATATATCGGTATAGCGATACCGTCACCGAGATTCATCCCTGCTATACGAAGATTTTAGTCCAGGTATGTAAACCTTAAGAGTATTAAATACACGTGTTCTTAACCTGAATTAAATGATCTTATTTTTCGTCAGTTAGATTAAAAGTTACTTAATGTGTGAGTATTAGCCAAATAAGCCTTACAGCCAATACAATTTGGCAGACGTACTTGATGCTGTTATAGGCAATAATTTTTTTTTTTGACATCGACAGAAATGTGCCTATTTCAAATTTCACTTCTCAACTTATCATCATTAAGGTAAAAGCATCCAATAACGCGGTAACCAAAAATGACATCAGCTACCGATGTATCGAACACTTTCGTATTTACTTTTAAAAAGAAAAAAATACGAGGAATAACATTTTGGTAAGTCCTGACTTGTTCTATTCACTAGCCAATCACGGGCTTGCTCTGAGTTTAACGTCTACGGATAAGTTTAAATTAATTAGTTTATGTGACGTGTGCAAGGGTAACAATGCTCTTCATACAAAATAGTGACAATTCTTTCTTTCTTTGTGTTTTTGTCCTTCTAGGTTATTTTGCGAGACTCCGTGCGTAGACATATTAAATAAACACACATTATCAATAATAAATAAAATTCGCGGTGTCAGGTGCTTAAAATGGCCAAGCGCATCTTAATTCGAGCTAACATCGGTCATAGATGAACTAGCAGGTATAGATTATTTGCTTATTTTAATATATAATTAACTGTCTCAATATCAAATGCTAAACTTTTTTACTGCTTTTTTGTTACAGACTACAAATATGTAATTCCGCGCTATGTAAAATCCAGTATAACCACATTATTTTTCTAAGAAACGTTAGTCTTCAAAACTTGGATTTGTACTGGCTGCCAAAAAATATGTTTACTCTGTTAATTTGATATTTTTGGAGCAACTACTTTTAAATTGTTATTCATACATTCGTTTTTGATGAAGGCCGATATCATTTATTAAATATCATTACAGAAAAAAACTATATAATGTTTTTGTTCCTGTAGGTCGGATTTACATTTAAGAAAGTGTAACACTGCATACATTACCACATTATATATCGGTAATGAAATATATGAGAACATATGACGAGGGTCATAGGGTTTATGCTGCATTGCAGCTGAATTGGTGGTCCCTGGGTAAGCATGGGCTGAAGGAGAACTACGCATTAACATGACCCGAGCAGGTGTCAATTAACCGTTTGTCACGGTCTGTTAAGAAAAACGAAATTTGATTTCGGGCATAGAGAGGCATATAAATTTATCACTCCATATACGTGTATGTAAGGTACCTACTTAACAAAACAAAACAAACTAGCAATATAAGCCATATGGTGACTACTGGCCTTGATTGACATCTATGTATACAAATGTATTGCCCTCCTTTACCCCAATTGGTAAAACGGCTACTTATAAACCGCACAAAATGCGAAGGTAAAGCTGTTACTTTTAAGTCTCCCCGGTCGGGCCGGCTATATGCTGCTGCAATGCAGCACGCCACTACCTTGTACTAAACATATTTACTATGTAGTGTCATTAATTGTTTCATTACCAGCCGGCCGCTCACTTCGTCTACATGTCTTTTTTATTGTATAGAAGAGCGAACGAGCGATCGGAAAGTTTTTACGACTACTGACGCCCATGAATACACTCCAACACGCCACCAGGTACTCACAAATTGCACGAAACGAGCCACCGAAGATGAAACTTTACGACGTTATCATATGAACGAGACAGGAACTCTCTACGGGAGGTCGTAGAGAGGTCGTGCCGGCCCAATTCCACTGCAAAGCTGCAAGGCACTATCTATTGTACTTTGGTGCGTTTTTCTCTCCCCTTGAGCCAACGGATAGCAAACCGTAACGAAGTTTTTCAGTACTCGGTAACAGGAGACACATTACCTCGATTTAAGGCCTCGGTAATAGCAGACGTCGCCTGCCTAAGGAAAAAAATTAAATAGTAATCAATTTCAAATAAATATGAATAATAGAATATTAAAACTAAAAGAAAACATTTTACGTTACATAAAAAAAATATGACACGGACGAGGTCAGTAATTACAGCAGTGATATTTTACTCTATGGCCAAAATATTTGCAATTTACGGTGTGTTTTAAATATAAATAGATTTTTTTTTAAATTCTCGCATTAACATCTTCATCTGACTAATATTGTAAATTACAAAGTTTGGATGATTGGGTGTTTGTAACTCAACCACGCCAAAACTACTGAAAGTCGGCAATGTTGCAGCTTATGCTATAACCAAATGAACTGACAGTCTAAGTGTCCGGGAGTAGCTTCGAAGCTCATCGAATCGATGGCGCAGATTACTAATTGATAGTTACTACGTGCGAAGGTGTATGTCGATGATATTACTAACAATTGTTCAAAAAGTCTCAATTCATTACTACCATTATCATTATCATTTACATCCAGTAACAATTTTGAAATAAATGAAATTATGAATTTGAAAATTAGTACTATAAGAGAAGTGCAGCTGGAAATTTCAAGCTGTGAACAAAAAAATACAGAGGAACATTTAATTTATAGTTAACTAGCTGCTGCTCGCAACTGCATGGATACGTGGAAATGTATGTGTTATCCTGGCACATAAAGTACAACTTTACCGAGTATCTTTTATTTTTGTAAATCAATGCTGGATAAGAATTGTTTTGGAAAGTGTATGAATGAAACACGTTCCATCGTTCTTACTACAAACATTTCGATCATTCCCTTATCAAATATAATTATGATAATCATTTGCATGATAAACATAGCATCTAAGAACATGCGTTATATTCATCGCAGCACCATTGAACTTACATCTATAGGAAAGCAAATTTACGACAAAGATCAAAGGTTGGATAAAGAAAGTTAAAGAAAATGTAGTCATTCAATCAAGTATATTTTTGACTTGAAACAACAATACTAAAATATGGTACAAACGCCCATGAATATGCCAACGCGTTGCTCTTCTTTCCTCCTCCCTTCCAATGGCCCACTAACTACTCACAAATCGCAGGAAACCCATAACCGAAGGTGTCATTTTACACGTCGTTTGCGAGAGGTCGTGCCGTCCCTATTTCGCTGCAGTACAGCATGCACTACCTCTTACTGGAAATAACACTCACTATTAAGAATGATTTAAAAGGAAGGATGTAAGCACTCATTGGTAAGGTTCAAGCCTTGTCGTGGCAGTGGGGTTTAGTGGCCTGGGGTGAACCTAGTCGAAGCCAATTAACCGAGGGGGATCTTTGCACCCCTCTTATTAGAAGAGGGGGCTTAAAAATCAGGAGGAGGAATCACTCTCGGTACCCCTCTTATAAGAAGAGAGGACCTGAGAGCAAGAGGAGGTGGCGCTTTTGCGCACGGGGCAAGGGGCGAGGATGGGAACCTCACCCCATTGCACTGTCCCAAAGTCGGTAGGGCGAGGTGCCCTGAAGATTGTTGTACCGGGGCACCTCACCAAGGGCGGCACTGATGGCACTCGCGGTGGTTTTTGTGAGTATTCAGCACTATCATGTGCTGCGAGTCCCACACACCACTGGACCCCACTCAGGGCCGGTGAAGGCGCGTAAATGCGTTTTCCCGCTTCAGAAAAGAAAAGGGTTATATGCCCTATACTGGCCGGGTAGAGGCAGAATGGAGGCTACTCGACTCTCGATCGATAGTTTTAGAAATATACACATACTGTAGAAAAAATAAACTATTATGAACAAAACTTTCTAAGAGCCTTATGGAACACTATGAATTATCTAACATGAGTTACGGCGTAGAACACAAACGCTGGTGTTAATTGCATTTTGATTGGCGTCTCGGCTGGTCGTATCGCGGGCCAGTATTGATTCTATTAAAATTTCATGTTTTGGCCTTTTAAAATATTCCACTTCGGCTACGCCCGGTGAAACCCAAGGAAAATCAATACTAAAGTAGTAAATATTGCTTTAGGATTATTTGTACTAATATCAAATTGAAGAACTCTTCAACTTCTTCTTGTTTGTTTGAACACCCTCACAAGGTTAGCCCACAGGAACTACTGGCCCGAATTGAACATTTCATTTTATATTGGATAGTCCATTTATCGATGTAGGTATACACGAAGACGCTGCGACTTATGTAACCAGAGCAATGCGGGTGAGCTGCGGGGTGATGCTACTATAATATATATAAACTACTTTCAACGAAAAGCCATTCTCAACGTATGAAAGTATGTCGATATAGTGAAAGACAGGACCTTGCTGCCAGTCACTGGAGACCACAGGCTACAGGTTTTGACCCTGTGGGATCCATACGTTAGCTTCAGTAGGTCATATGAGTGCTTCTATTTTAACGAGTTCATGGAATCCTCGTGTCTTTTGTATGCATGTTTATCACGTGACATTAATAATTATAATTATCCGTTCCTGCTTCGCCCGTGAATTCCAGGGGTCGCATTGTTACTTTAGCAAGTTATACACTGAAACTTTCCTCGGGAATTGCTCTATCCATTGGTGAGAACCACATTATCCATTCTGTAGATTTAGAGAAAATCGAACACATACACACAGCTTTTGGGAACATTATTCTATATGTACACATTGTACTAGGTATCTACTACCTCCCCACCATGGTTCCAGCCTTGTCGTGGTGGTGGGGCTTAGTAGTCTGGGGTGGACCCGGGCAAAGCCAATGAAGAGGGGATCTTTGCACCCCTCTTATAAGAAGAGGGGGCTTAAAGATCAGGAGGAGGAATCGCTCTCGGTACCCCTCCTAAAAGAAGAGGGGGCCTAAGAGCAACAGGAGGTGGCGCTTTTGCGCACGGGGCAAGGGGCAAGGATGGGGACCTCACCCCATTGCACTGTCCCCCATTGCACTGTCGGTGGGGTTGTCCTGTATTGTGGGAAATCTTATCTGTAGAGGTGGAGTTGGTCTCTTAGGAGGCTGACTAGCCGTCGATGTGCCCTGATGATTATTGTTCCGGGGCACCTCACCAAGGGCGGCACTGATGGCACTCGCGGTGGTTTTTGTGGGTATTGGGCACTATCATTTGCCGCGAGACCCACACACCACTGGACCCCACCCAGGTCCGGTGAAGGCGCGTAACTGTCTTTCCCCGCGTAAAAAAAATATCCACTACCTTATGGAATTACCACGAACATATGTAGGTGTGGGGGGCATAGGTAGCGAGAATAATTTAGGTCGTTCAATTTACCAATTCCACCAAGCTAAACATTACTTATATGTACGTCTCAGATAGTAAAATTTATTAGTAAATAAATGTTAAAAAAAAGTAAATTCTTACTAGAACACATGTAATCTAATCACAATTTTATGTAGTGTGATACTCGGTTAAACTAGATGACGTGACGCGAATATTTATAATACTTTTACACGATATGGTTCTTTGTCATTAGTTCCTAGTCATGTCTAGAATTAGGTACGTAACAACAGCCTATAAGAGCAAAATGGGATTCTAAAGCTAAATGGTTATAAATTTATAATATCTATTACGATAGGCACATAAATCAAATATCAAAGAAATCTTAATTGAAAAGTCGTGCAGTATGCGTGAATTGCAGTGTACAAACCAAAGCAAAGCCAACCAAAATGAGGTATAAATAGCAACACAATAAGCAGTCTTTATCATCGCAATCACTTTAAAGTATATCTCGTAAATAAATTTATATAATATTCATTATATTATATATTAAAATTATTTAAATGAATTTACTTTTAGTGTAGAACATTTCCTTTAAAAACGTACCGATTATACATATCCACATCCATCCGATTATAGTTCAACGAAGTATCATTACTCCTGTTAATTGAAATATATGCTAAATTTAAAATGTTCAATGCCAGAATAAAACCCTCTTTAACTTTTTATATTATCTTGATATTTCTAACATTAATCTAGTAGTTTCGTGACACGTGAAGTATCAGATATCGATCAAAAGTATGAACCACCGCCCGTAAAATATTTTATTACAATATTACACAATATTTGTTTTTGTCGACGGAACGAATACGAAATAATTCATAATAGTCATAAACAAATTAGAACAAAACGAATCTTACCCTCTATGCACGCTATTTTTGTATACTTTCACCAATAATAAACCAATTTAAAAGAAAATTGCCTGTGTAAAACTATTCTAGCGTGTCTGGTGCAAAAAACTTCATGGCTAAGCAGGTCGCCGTAAAATTTTGCCAAACATATTTAAACATACACGCAATGAATTTTAATTGTTTTTTAGTCAGCTAATGTCATGTAAGTCAACATCGAACACGAATTAAATAGTAAATTTTTTTACAATATGAGGAGTTAAATGAGCAACCGAATATTATTATACAGACGTGTCTCCCTCCTTGCCTCCATCCCTTCCGAGGCCACCGAAATTCGAGAGGTCTCAGCACGTCCTCGGTAGTACCGGCCCAATTTGGCTGCAATGCACCTTTTACTAAATCCAATCTGTGACAACCGATTGGCTCAGCTGGTAACGTGACGGTTTAATCCACGTGTTACGCAAATGGTCGCGAGCTCAATTCCGCCCCTCTCATGGACATATTAAAATTAATGGCTAAATCATAATATATATTACAATGACATATATATTTTTACAGATTAAATAAGTAAACTGTGATAAAAACCTTAAATCTATAACATTATCTGCAACACCTAAATCTATAAATTATATTAAAAAATTTCGTTATCAAGTACCTGTAACATAAGACCTTACGGTAGGTATTTATAGTACGAGACAAGTTGACGTGGTATGATAAGTCCGCAAATGTTATTATTAATAATCTTCCGAGCACAAAAGACCAACGGGAAATAGTGGACGAGCTGCCGCGTTAATGTGAGGTATGAGACCAGACAGACAGGAGCCCAGCGTGGGAATTATATTAATTTGGATAAAGATCTGGCAACGCCAGTCTATGTTCAGTACTTACAAGGTACCCGATCAATTTTTATATCCATGGCGCCACTACAAAAATCCAAATTCTTATAGTATTGCGTGTCACAAACACGACGTTATGAACATAGTAACGAACTATTTAAATTCTGTGTGATATTAAAATTAATGGCATCACAATTAATGATAGTATTAAAAAACTAGTCAAATGCTTGTATTGCGTGTGATCGCGTCCGATACTCATCTGATCGTGTATACACGCCCTAATGGATTCAATCAAACGGCCTAATGCAACGATCCATTAAAATCGGATCCAAACACAACGTTATACAGGGAGGGAATTTTTGTATAGACCTTTTTAAAATCGATTCATTAATTAGAAAATCGTACGATAAGTTTCAGAGATGGCGAGCTATTGTTTAAAAGGGATTTCCTTTTTGTATATGAGATGTAGTTTTATGAGAAGTTTGGTTATTCTGGTAAAATCAAGCTAAGTTTTATAGTATAGAAGGACAAACGAGCAATCGGAGCCTTTTTAATGACTACCGACACCCAAGAGCATCAGCATAATTATGCCGATGCGTTGCCCTCCTTTTCACCTCACCCCAATGTCCAACCGGCTACTCACAAACCGCACGAAATGCGACAGCGACGCTGTCAGTTTACGGCGGTATCAAGTGAGCGAGAGGTGCTTCCCGGTCGTGCAGGCCCAATTCTGTGGCATAGGAGGATGTAGTGTCGTACACCATGCATGGCACTACCTCCTCCTATATTAGGACCTCAAAATATTAGTACCAATTAATCAATGCAGTGTTTGAGCTTATCAGCATCACCATAATTTCCAATTGATACACGATTGCCTATTTTTATTTCCTGGCGACTTCACTGATTCATCCTTGCGGCTCCCCGCACCTTGGGGAACCCTTTTCTTCACGAGGGGAAACGCTTTTACGCGTCATCACCGGCCCTGGGTAGGTTCTAGTAGTGTATGGAGCTCGCGGCGCATTATAGTGCCGACTACCCACCAAACCACCGCGAGTTCCGTCAGTCCTGCGACTGGTGAGGTGTCTAGTAACTGCAATTCATCAGGGCACCACGACGGCTTGCCTGAGGAGTAAAAGGACGCCTCCTCCTCCTGCTCTTTAGCACCCTCTTCCAATAAAACAGGTACAAAGAGCCGCACACTTGGTTCAATAAGCTTTGCCTGGGTACACCCCAGTCTACTGAGCCCCACTGCCAGAACAAGATATCAACCATGGTGGGAATCTTGAGAAACCCTACCCAGTATGAATACAGGTTGTGGTTTCACGCCAGTATTGTGCTACTTCCCCGCTCGCGTAGCCCCGACGAGAAAGCAATTATCTTTTCGGCAAACGTAATTAGGGCTACAGTCTCCACAGAACATTTACTAGTTTCAAACAGTATCCAAGGGCGGGCAGCTCATGTAATTACAGCTAGCAGAACGAGCGACTTAATAGCCCATCATAATTTACCGAGCCGTTCGCCCCGATAAGGGTAAAACGTATGAATGCAGAGCGTATTTAACAACGATATAATGAAACGGCCGTAGATCACACACGCGTTTCATTTACTAGTCGCTATACGTTTTTAAGATTATTTAGTATGAGGGGGGCAAATGATAAGTCGGCGCCTTTCGCTGACTACCGACGCCCGTATCTATTCATATTATTGTTTTGCCCTTCTTTACTCTTTTTTCTACGTTCTCAAACTCGTAACCGCACAAAAAGCATAGCCCAATTTGCCCACAATGCAAAATTACACAATTTTTTCCTGAAATATCATTTAGAAGATGGTTTTAGGGTTTTGTAGCCAAATAGCAAAAATAGAATATTTTCGTCATGTCCATCTATCCATCCGGCTGACCTTCCGTATGCCACAGACATTTTCATCGGAGATAATGGTCAATGCACGTTTCGAATTCGATATATAGGAGTGTTTTATGAGCAGTTATAAAATAATGTACAACGAATTAAAAAATAAAATTATTAAGGGCACCATAAATGTTACTGAGGGATGAAAAAAAATCCGCAAGAGCTTTTCCCGTGATGTCACTGACAATTGACGTATGCCACACAGTAGAACTTGTTCTAAAAGTGGATAGCAAGGGATGAGCCATCTTAGTATTTATTAAAACGGCACTTCTTAGTTAGAATTAACTACGAATATCGATGGATATGTTTAAATTATCTCTCTAGCACATGAAATATGAACGTTCATAAATGGTGCTCCAACTTCCAAGTAAATGTATCGTATCAATCTTAACGTCTCATACGGGGTGGTGTCAAAAGTTCTATACACAACTCTTACAAACCGCCGCGCAAAGTACTCGAGGCTATCATCTGTATTTACTTATTCAGTCTATAAGACTTTGGCAACTTTCGAGATAAAATCTACGCCGCGAAGAGTGGCCCCCAGCTTGTGACAGGTGGGCCTGTAAGGAGGTGGGGGTGAGGCCTCCTTATCGCAGAGTTTCGAACTATAGTCCGACTTGTGCACATGCGACTACATGAAACGACAGGTTCAACATGTCGTGCAATTGGAATTACATTCGAGACAATTATATGCGTATTGCGTTTTTCAATTCAATTTCAATTGAAAGCGGTCACGTTTGCGATTTCTGTTGTTGAGTGTACTGTCACTTGTGAATTAAATGGTGACATTTGTAAGAAGTATCGAACTAGCAAACCAAATCTCAGACTTTTAAGTACCTTTGGTTTTGTTGAGAATAAAGGTTATTGAGTTGTATTAGAATTAAACGGTGACCATTTATACAATTAGACAATATAGTCCTTACTAGTAGTGGCTGTAGTGTGTTTTTCCTTGTTGACGTGGGAAAACTCATTTACGCGTCTTCACCAGCCCTGGTTGGTATCCAGTGGTGCGGGGCTCGCAGCACATTATAGTGCCGGACATCCACAGAAACCACCGCGAGTGCTATCAGTACCGCATTTTGTGCGTTACTCCGAAATTAAAATCATCAAGACAAATCAACGGCTAGTCAGTCCCCTAAGGTACCAACGCCTCCTCCACGGAAGGGCTTCTCTACATCACAGCACAACCCCACTAACTTTAAGACAGCGTAATGGGGTGAGGTGCACATCCTCGCCCTTTGCTCCATGCGCATAAGTACCTCCTCTTCTTGGTCTTTTGTCTCCTCTTTTTATATGAAGGGTACATAGAGCAGCCCCCTCAGTTCAATTGACTTCACCTGGGTATATTCCAGGCTACTGAGCCCCACTGCCACGACAAGGCTTGAAACATTGTGAAGACTAGTGGCTTTGCCTGCTGTAAGGTCCGTGACGATGAGATCATCACGTTAAAAGCTATGCAGCGATTATTATTGTTGTTGTGGACTATGGTCGGAGGTTCACATCCTACGGCTAAAATTTGTTGTCCTATTTCAAACCTGTACGATACCGTTCTTTTTTTAAAATATTTCTTAAACTGTCGCAAACAATATATGCTTGCGTTACAGTTTTGGCCATTTAGAAACGTGTACCTAAAAGTATTTAAAAATATCATGGACATATCATCCGTAAAAAAAAACAAATTAACTTATTGAAAATCGATACAAATAAAAATTAATGAAAATAAGTTTTAAATGTGGTGTCGATACACGATTTCAACTTCCTTTTTATCATTTACTTTAAAAAGGCTCGAATGGTCACCAAATTCAACATCGGTGGCCACTCTAGATTTTTTGGTGTGCGTTTAACATATTAACGGTTTATGTTTGGTTTAGTTTGGTGAACAGTTAAATACACGCCATTGAAAAGTTATGAAATTGTCTACTGGCGTCCAATGTAACCAAACGTTCTAAAACCAATAAAACGCATCCAGGTATGCATGCCGAAACATAAGCATTACTAAACGCATATTACCTATCATTTGGCAGTCAGCCACCCAGAAAACAGTTGCTAATAATCGATATAATATTTGCATGATAATACGAGCGGGAGGCGCGAACGTTCCTGATTTCCCGCCATGATAAGTTCCGCCATAAATTGACAGCGCTATGTGCAGCCTGTTTTGCATTTTGCCATATCTCACGAATGCTTAAAAATACATTACATGCTACGTATGACTAATGAATAATTAATGAATATCTGTTTTCGTATTTTATGTTTCAACATGCCTAATAATGCCAAATTTTATTTTTAAAAAAGCTTGGAAAGTCAATGTTTATAATCTGTAAAATAAATGTTGAAATATATTTAAAAGCCTACTACTAATAAAACAACATTACACAAAACAAAAAGTATTTCCTAATCCGCAACTTAAAGTAACGTGGTGTGCTGTGAAGAGTTACTAAGAAACAACAAACAACACCTGAGACTTGAAAGTTTTGTTCTCTCCACTCCAATTTAAAATAATACTGTAGATAAAAGGGAACCTTATCAAATTCTAAAAAGAATCCACTCCACACAGCTTCATCAAGTATCAAGACTATCGAAGATTCCCAGGCCCTGACCTCCTTATAGCAAGAACTATCAAGATTTGCACTTACTTAAAAATGCACTTTCTTAGGCGGTGCCCGAAACAATACGTGAGCTGAAGAGCGCTATGTGGGGAGCGGAACCTTCCGGCGGTGCGGCCAATTTAACCGGAGCTCTCACCACGGCCTTTGAAATTCTCCATCGGGTATGAAAAGAGATTTATACATAAGCATATCTATTTTTACTTTTTGTGGCATTTTCGAGGAAAGTTTTAAACATTTTTTTAGTGTTTTCTCGTGCGAATAGCGCTGCAGACAGAATGTTATGTCTTATTTTGATTCTAAGCTTTTGATGTTATGGTTTTGTTAGACACATAATTCATTGTAGTTGTTATTTCTACAATATTTTTGCAAGTAATTTTTAAGGTTCAAGTTTTAACGTCTTGTATATTTGTATACTGCTATGAAGCTATCACAGTCGGACTAGAAGCTAAGTTGCAATTCTGTGTTATATGAGTAGAATTCATGATATCACAATACGTATGCATATCATAATTTGATTCTCTGCTCAATCTAATGTTGGGCTAGTCATAAAATAATATTGGAAAGTTTTAGCTTTAGTTAAAATAATGAATTTTTAATTTGGTAGTACAACCGCTCTGGTCAAGGGTGTCAGTGTAACCAGGCGATAGTGGTGGTGGGGGCGGGGGGAGGCGCGGGCGCGGTGAAGGGCGTGTTCCGCACGTGGAACTGGCCGCATATGCCCGTGCGCATCTTCACGTACCGTGTCGGCGGCGACGCCACCTCTGGGCACAACATGAAGGACATGGCCTGCACTAATAAAGGTAAGTGCAGTGCGTGTGTACTGTGTACCCTTAACAACAATATTCCCTATCAGACGCCTCACAATCGGCGATCCACTTGTAATAACGCCGAGGCCTTTTTAGCCGTCATCCGCCGTCAGCGATCGGAAAGGGAGCGTCCTCAATCCCTCCGGCCAAGATGTTAATGGTCAATTAGCTATATAACACTTTTATCGGGGTGTATATCTCTTGTCTGATGGAGAGAAGGGGATCAGTCCTCCTTTCGGCCCTAAATCTTGTATCGTCGCCAAATTAATAGTCATCCCACCAATCCGACTACTAGAATAGCGATTATCTGACTTCTAGAAAATATCACCGAATCAATAACGTTGTGGGTACGTCCGATAGAGTCGACGGTTTATAAAAAAACTAAACACAGTCGTATTTTCCGATTCCATTCATTATTATAGTCTTACTGAAAAAAATACACTACTTGACCATTGTAACGACTAGAAACATCGTGGATCGTGCTGAGATATTTCTTGACATTTAGGCTTCCACGTGACGATCAACGAGCCCGCCGAGATACGACCGAAGGTGCTGCACTTCATAGAGGTGCTGGCGCGGCCTCTGGTCATGTACCAGACGATGCATCCGGTCCACTGGAGCCCTGTTTACGTCGGGGGACGGGTGCGTTCGCATTTTTTATCCGATATTACAGTGTAATAGACGCAAGGTTTGTAGGAGGTAGCGCCATGCTCCATTGCAGCGGAATTGGGCCGTCACGACCGGGGTTGTACCCTCTCACTGTTCGCTCGCTGTCCTCGCAAAGTGACATCTACGGTGTCGCTTTTCGTGCCGTTTGTGTGTAGCCGGTGGCCCATTGGAGGAGGTGAAGAGGAGGGCATCGGCTTCGACGTCGGTAACCGTAGTAGGGTTCTATTTCTCGCTTGTCCCCTTATACTATAAAAAAAGAAAAAGTTGAATTCATCCTTTTTCCTTTATATTCTACATTTTATCTGATACTGTATAACACAAAAGCAAGCCTGGGAAAAAGGGATTCGTACTAATGCCGGGATCATCAGATTCCCCCTTTTTGTTATATTATATTTGGACTCACGAGCAGTCGGAGTCTTTTTATGATTACATAAACATACGTACAATTACTATGTCGATGCATTTCCTTTCCTCCCCTCTCCAATGGGGCACTGGTTACTCGAAAACTGCATTAAACGCGACTCCGAAGTTCCCACTTTATAGATGTGTATCATGTGCGCAGGAGGTATGTGCCAATAACATTTTCTAACTTAAGTACATTTTCTGAGTGTTCTTAAGGTACGTGTATTCTTAGTTTTCCTTATTGGTTGCAGAGTGTAATAACTCCTCTAGATTCAGTAACTGGTCCCGATGTCATCTGATATAGTAAAGGGATAAGGCTAGGAACTAGGAAGAAGAATATGTGTCTAAATAGTATCTGGCAACATTTGAATCGATAACAAAGAGGCGTGACGCAGCCGGCAGCCCCCGGCCGCTGTTTGGATCACGAGTATTCCGTCTATTTAACAAGCGCTCTCCGAGTCGAACATCATAAGAACCGTTTCAGTAATCTCGTTCCTTGCACCAGTTTCTTTATTACACGAGTGCTATAAAACTTTATTACACGAGTGCTATAAAATTCTTTTACATTTCTGCTGCAATCGCATTTTTAGTAAGTTCATGATAAGCATGGTGTTCATTTCAAAGGGGAGGCTTATGTCCAGCAGCGGACTTCGCCCGCCTGAAGACGCTGATGATTATGACGATTCCGATTCTTTAGCCGTCGAATCCTTTTGGTAACACCGCCCACAATTTCGCACGCCCGAAAGGTGTGCAGATGGATTTATTATACTCGTGTTCTTTAATACTTCTTACATTCCTGCTCGAACAGTATCTGTAACAAGTTCATGTCAGCGTAATGTTGAATTTAAATTGGTCATGATTTCGTTTTTTTTAACATAGGACAAATAAGCAGTCGGTGCCGTTTCGTGATCGACGCTCATAAACATCAGTACAACTAGTGGTTATATATGCGTTGCCCTCCTTTGCCACCAAACAGATAACCCTCACGTACCACCTAAACGCGACACGTAGTCAAAATTTTATGCCGGCATTGTGTGAGCGGCAGGCACTTATCATCACACATCTTACCAACAATAATGCAGGTCATAGCACCACATCTAATTAACAATAACTTATGTGGGTTGTCCCCTAAATAAATATTTCTACTCGTATTTTAAAGTAAGTACACAGTGTTAGAGCAAGGTTAGAATTTTCGTCAAATTCTTCTCTCAAAAAAATGATTGACTTTCCATGTATTAAGCACTTTTTTCTCTTGTGACCGACTCTAAACCGGCACGGTTTTTCGACTAGTGCTGAATAAGGCGGAAGATATTTTTATTATTTTACTCCTAACGCGAGTTCATAAGTTCACACACACCTTTTTTTATCAAAAACACACCATTAACAGTAGTTACAATGTAGACATGCTGTATCAAATAACCGATACATAGTCAAAATAATACCGCACCCATGCCTATTATGAAGTAAAAGCGTGTGATAGAAGCGCATGTCGCTTAAATAATTTTTTATTCTAACATTTGACGAGGTTTTGAACACCAGAGGTGTACATGTCAACCTCATGGATGGTATCACATTCCCTTAATGAAGGGATTGGTCAACAAAATTGTACAATTTAAGAGCCCTGCTTGTAAGTATTTTGTTTTATAAAAAGGCGACTATTCTTATTATCTTAGGTGACAATCTTAAGACAAACATTATTCATACTCACTGTCTAAAAAGCAATTTAGAAGTTTATGTCATGCATGAATCGGAATATCCAATTATTAGTTTAAAAAAAATGTATGTGATTTTATTATTTTTGTGAAACAGAGTAACAACTTAGACGAGGATGGGATGGGACAGCTGATGACTTCTGTGACGGTGCCGATATTCGACAGGCGAAATCACACGGTAAGCAATGTCTTACTAATATGTCTACGTCTAATTACGTCGTCGAATATTCTTCAATTAAAATAGTAATAATAATAATAATAATAATATCTGTGGACTTATCACACCACGTTAGCCCAGTCCTGTGCTAAGTACCGTAAGGACTTGTGTTTCAAGTACTAGACAACGGATATATATTTAATATTCATATTGATTTAAGAGAACATATATTTTAAAAAAGTATTATAAAATTAATATATTAGCATCTATGACCTATGCGGGATTCGAACCTCCGGCGTAACACGCGGATTAACCGCCACATTACATACCGAGCCAGCCGGTCGTCAAATTTTTATACAATAAAAATGTACAATATTTTTGCAATATCACGATATTTTGGAGAATAGTGTATTTTATTTAGTATAAAATTGTCTTATTTCATTTGAAAATCTAATATAGAAAATTATAGTGCCACAGTGTTCGTAACCACACCTTTTTTTCAACTTTGAATCTGAAACGGTGTGACCGTCCCTTTTTGTTATCTATTCGGTAGGCAGGGAATCGATTGCTATATTTCAAATTTCTATTCCGATTTCACCTGGGAATCAAAATCTATATGTAAAAATATTTTCTTGGTGTTTATTTGTCCTGTAAGAACTCTCAAATGGTAATAAATAAAGTACTAGCATCTTGGTTAACATTTTCCCGTAATATGTTTTGAGTAAAACAGATTTAAGGATTCACCAACGTTTTCTTTATAACATATCTATATTAATAACATACAGGTGAAGAGTTTGTCTAATTGAACGCGTCAATCACAGGAACTACTGGCCCGATTAAAAAAAATATTTTTGTGTTGAATAGTCCACTTATAAGGGAAAGCTTTATACAATGACGCTATTACTAATAAAAAGGGGTACTAACTGAGCAGCATGACATGTCATTGATATGGTATCAAATGAATACGTGGGGGTATAACTGCAACACAAAGAAGTCGCGCTGTATGCGAATTGACAGCATACCATCTGTAAACAGCTTCAGTATACTGATACTGAGATAACCTGTAAGAACGTAGACTTAAACGATACCTGGATCGCATTTACTTTACATGTTTATCGACTAAGTGAGCACGCCGTCTTAGGAGGGCGCTACAGAAAAATAGCTGCACCCAACCGTAGCACAGCTACGTGGTGCTACGAATAAGTCTGTGCTACGGATTGCCAGTCATTGTTTGAAAACTTTAATGATTCATTGGCAATTTCCATTAGTGCTCCTTTTACCGTACATGGGGCTCATTAAAGATCCTTAATTATTTTTAAATAATAAAATTATATTATGAAGAGCGCGTTCTAGACTGTGGTAAATTTTCCAGAAGAGAGAGGCGAACCTCCTCGGCGTCGTCGGAACCGACGTGCCTGTCGACCAGATAAAGAAGCTCGTACCACCATATAAGGTATAGTATATGAACTTATATTTAAATATGTAGATAATAATTTAATAATTTATATACTTGTATGTCAACTATGCGACATACTATATAGCGCTCGAGATATTGACTTTACTAGGACTGCATATCCTAGTAAAGTCAATCTCTGATCTCTGATCTGTTGGAACTGATCAACTGAATTTATCAACATGTGGAATTTTTGTTCTTCTTCAGCCATTTGCTTGAAGCAAATATATCAATATTAAACATTGTTACTTGCAGTTGGGAGTGAACGGCTACTCGTTCATGGTGGATAACAACGGGCATGTCTTGTATCATCCCGACCTGAGGCCTCTGGTGAGTTTACATTAATTACTTGTTTGCGCAAGGGTAATGTTTTTTCATCGTATACATGTTTACACTGCCCATTTCTTTGGCTGGCTGTTGGGATAGTTCAAACGGCGGCAAGACGGATTTAACCTTGGAATTGAGGCTAAACCATAAATCTTTAATTCGTTTTCATAACACGAGTGTCTCTGGGTATGTTAAAGTATATTTTAAGCAGTCGGGTTTGATTTTTTTATATGTAAGGGCTTCATTGTTAAAAAGATGTGTTAATTACCAAAAGTTTGTATGAATTATAAAGTTTTAAAAAAGAGTTAGGGTGGAAACTAGACTAGAAATGACATTTTAACACATCATTTTGGTGCATGCCCTATACTTTACCTAACAGATATTATGAGCCCTAAATTTTACCATAACACATATCATTGCCCTACACCTTACTATAACATATATATTGTGCGCTACACTTTACTATAACAGATATATTGTGCGCTACACTTTACTATAACAGATATATTGTGCGCTACACTTTACTATAACAGATATATTGTGCGCTACTCTTTACTATAACAGATATACTGTGCGTTATACTTTACCATAATAGACATTATGCGCTCATCACTTTACTATAACAAATATTATGTGCGCTCACTTTACTATAGCAGATATTGTGTGCCTTGCACTTTACCATAATATATATTTCTTTGTTACAGCATACAAACGAGGAGGTAAGCGCAAGCAATTGTATTTTTTCTTATATAAAGATAGTAGCTCACTGACTGGGCATTCGTACTATAAGATATGGCCTACGTTTAAAGGTTTTAGAATTGAGGTAAAACATCAAAACCCGATTTAAAAATATAGCTCTATAATCTAGACAACTCTCTACGACCTAACTTAACTAGATGAGTCACATGTATGGGCACTTGAGATTTCAGTGTCAAAGCAAGATTCTACAAAGCCCTAAATGCAGTCGCTTAACGCTACCTAAGACTAGACGGGGGTTGGAGTTAGAGTCGAGTAATATTTTTTTGCAAATTTTTTAGGTTGTGTTTTAAATAACAAAATATTCCTTCTAGAAATTGCTAACACATTATTTCGAAATGTCGGTCTGAAATTGAATGAGTAAATAATGTGGACAAGGCAAGGCAGGTGTGTAAGGCGTGAAGATGTGTTGTTGTTGAAACGTTCTGTGATGAAGGACGGACTAATTTCGACTAATACAGAATAATAAAGGAAATTGTATCGAACATAAGTGTGATCTTGTACCAGTGACAATATATAGGAAAATAATGTTTGGTGCAGTACACGGAGACGCTCCGGCCGCTGTACTCGAGCGTGGACGTGACAGACGTGGAACTGCTCGTGGACTCCGACGAGAACTCGCGCGTCAACCTCACCTCGCTGCTGCTCGATGTAAGAATTTTAGTTTTTATTAATAGCATAAGTGGGCAAACGAGTAATGGGAGCCTTATGTTGACTATCGACGCCCATGGACATTCGCACGATTCATACGAAGATGCGTTGCTCTGCTTTCATCCCCCCCCCCCCATCATGGTCCATCATGGGCCACATAATGGGCCATCGCGAAACGCGATAGCGACTCCATCACTTTCGTGTTGCTATGAGAGCGTGTATGAAGTGGGCGAGAGTTACTTCCCCGGTCGTGCCGGTTCAATTCCGTTGCATAAGAGGAGTGTCATGCGCCATGCATGGCGCTACCTCCTCCTTTTTTCCTTTTTTTTTTTGTTGACGCGGGGAAACGCATTTACGCGCCATCCAGTGGTGTGTGGGGCTCGCGACACATTATAGTGCCGAATATCCACAAAAACCACCGCGAGTGCCATCAGTGCCGCATTTGGTGAGGTTGGTTGAGGTTGTTGCGGCATTTCAAAGACATCGGATGTTTTTATGGTAACTCTATGGTCATTATCATCATCATCATCATTAGTCCTTATCGGACCGCTGCTGGACGTGGGCCTCTTTCAATGAACAAGACGACCGATCTCCTGCTACTCGCATCCATCCCGGACCGATTACTGCTCGGAGATCGTCTTCCCACGTGGTAAACGATCGACCAGCGCCTCGTTTTCCCAAACGCAGCCTCCACTCCAGAACCTTACTGGTCCATCTGTCATCTGTTCCTCTGAGTGTGTGACCAGCCCATTGCCTCTTCAGCGAGCTTATTCGTCGCGAGACATGGGCTATATGGTAACGCTGTGGTTACTGTTAATAAAAAGTAATAATGTTAATGGTAGGAATAATGATAAGTAGCTCTATGACTAACCACTCGAGTCGCAAAATTGTGTGACAGAAGTCATCAGTCTCCGTGAATAGAGGACTGTAGAGTATAATTATTTGCCAAACAATTTTAAATATATCCAAAACCTAAATTGAAGAAAGTTCAAAGTATGTAAATTCTGCAAAAGTATAACGGCCAGGATCGAAACTGGACTTCGCATATAATTAGTATCATTAACGGTTTCCATTAGAGAATACCTGCTGCATCTGTAAAATATCAGTCCAAACCTGGGTTTGTAATTATAAAGCGCCATGAGTTGCCACGGAATTTTCACCACACGCAGCTCCGCCACGACATGATCGAGCAGCGCGAGGGCGAGACGGAGATCGGCGTGAAGGTGCAGTACGCGATGCGTCGCGTGGGTACGCGGCGGCAGCGCTACTTCTATAGCCCGGTGGAGGGCACACCCTACTCGCTGGCCGCCGTGCTGCCCGACGGCTACGGCATGTACGAGCTACAGGCCGAACAGGAAGTCAAGCACAGCCCTATTAACGGTGAGTATGTGTTATTTACCAACCGTGCCATTTTCCCAGGACTTGCCCTGGTTTCATGGTGTCCTGGGTAGTTTCAATCGGTATCGTGTGTTTTAAAGAGCGAGCCGCAGCTTTACAGCCGTTTCAGGTGAAATCTCGCGCTTACATAATTACGCTGTCATTTATCGTGTGATTGATGAGAGTCCATTGGTAGATATGGTTTACCACGCCATTCTTTTGAAATTCCTTTACTGAGTACTTTTTTTTTTTAAAAGTAATATATAATTTTTTATAATATTTGAGTATAGTTTTTTTTATATAAACTATACTTCTGTATCTTCCATGCAGTCACGGAATATTTCAAGGGCGAGAATTGGAAAGTTCACCCAGACTGGTAAGTTAAAGCATTTACAATTTCATTATTATTTATCTACACACTATCCCTTATATTGTCGGGGAGCCCCAACTGTGGCAACGCCACGACTGGTTTCTATTGGTTACATTTTCAAGACGCTGGTATGAGATTTGTGATGTTTCCTTTTTATTTGTCTGTTGTATTCACCTGTAATGAAATATAACCAACATACGGAACTATATTTGAAGTGCCAACTTTACTAACTTTTTTTTGGCCTCACTTGGACGTCTTATCAACTTTTCTCTCTTATATATTTTACGAGTCTGATCGTTCTCCGACGGTGACCAGGGTGTACTGTGAGTACGCGTCTACGTCGGATCAGTCGTTCAACTCCGCGGAGGCGCAGCTGGTGCACTTCTTGACACGCGCGGGGCGGCCCGGCTGGAAGTGGATGTCGCTGCGCCCGCGCGCGCTCGCGGCCCACGCGGCGCACAAGAAGCAGGACCGCGACGCTTACTACTGTGAGTGCGAGCTTGTTGGATCTCTATAGCTACCTCGTATCGGGATGCTTCTCTCCCATCTCAGGAAGAGAGGGGTGTCCTAAAATTACTGGGGGAAATTTATGACAGTTGTAATTGAAAATCAGTTTAATATGTTTCATAGACATACTGGTATCATATATTTGAAACATACCAAATTAGATTTATAAGTTTCATTCTTAATATAGTAATCTAGACGAACGTAAAAAAATACTGGGAAATAGTCATACAGAATCTCCTTCCCTTTTCTTTCATGGTATAGTTAGACACGTTCTTCTAGCATATCATATTCATCAATGCAAATATTCACATTCATTTCTGTATTTCCAGGTGACAAAACATTAGTGCAGTCACTAGTGCGGGACGCGATGGTAATAAAAGAACTGGACGCACACACGGGACACGCCAGCCACCACTCCCAGTAAGTATCCCTGCACTACATCACTACCTGGCATGCTACTAGCATACGAGACCCAAAGATTAAATAACCATAAACATGTTAAACTTAAAAACTTGGACCACTTGAAGAATAAAGAGAATACAATGATAGGCAGTTGCATGAGGCCGCACACTTAGACAATAAGAGTTAATGCACTTTATAATTTAATTTCGATCACTAATTTATATGTGTTTGTCACACGAATAGCCCGATAGGAATATTAATGGCAATACTGCAAAGGTAATGTAACAAGTCTTCATATCTACTTACTATTTCGAGTAGAGGAACCTTAGTGTTGGAGTTTATCTACCGTCGATTGAGTTGGGATGTAGACTAGAGATTGTTTGAGGGTTTGATGACTTAGATGCTATCTTGTGTGGATTTATTTTGTGTTCCCCCTTCCAATACGTGCTTAATGTTAACAAAGTCGCATGAGATAGATAACATAGTTTGGCAGTGACGACTGTTCTCATAGCAAACTGAACGAATTGAACACATTGATAACAAAGTCGCGTGAGATAGATAACATAGTTTGGCAGTGACGACTGTTCTCATAACAAACTGAACGAATTGAACACATTGATAACAAAGTCGCATCAGATAGATAACTTAGTTTGGCAGTGATGACTGTTCTCATAACAAACTGAACGA